>PITA01001547.1:0-190570 GCA_004023965.1 Spilogale gracilis | reverse complement strand
TTTTTTTTTTTTTTAAGATTTTATTTATTTGACAGAGTAGAGCCAGAGAACATATGCAGGAGGAATGCAGAGGGAGAAGGAGAAGCAGGCTCCCCGCTGAGCAGGGAGCCTGACTAGGGGCTGGATCCCAGCCAGACAGGAACCCCTGACCTCATGATCCTTGAGCTCTAATCCCATCGCTTTTAGGATAAAGGCTGACACCGTAGTCTGTGAAACTCTTTCCTCATCTGCTCCTGGGCATACCTGTCTATGTTCATCTTCCCACCTCCATTAGCCAGGGAAACCCCTACTCACTCTGTAGGTTATGGCTCATTTCACCTTTATGGAAAACCTTTCTCACTTTCCCTTGCTTCCAGGCAGAGGCTGTATTTCTTCTTCTGCCCACCCACTGCACCATTAAGCCCATGTCCCAGTGGATGGAAGTTATTTACTTGTGTGGCTCCTGCAACTCAAAAGCAGGGGCCATATCCTTTTTTTTTTTTTAAGATTTTATTTATTTATTTGACAGAGAGAGATCACAGGTAGGCAGAGAGGCAGGCAGAGAGAGAGGAGGAAGTAGGCTCCCTGCTGAGCCAAGAGCCCGATGCGGGACTCAATCCCAGGACCCTGAGATCATGACCCGAGGTGAAGGCAGAGGCTTTAACCCTCTGAGCCACCCAGGGCCATATCCTTTTGTCTTAGTGTTCCAAGTTCCAAGCCCACAGCCCTACATTTGGTAGGTGCTTAATGTTCTTCAGACAAGAGAGGGAGGGGCTGTAAGCTCCTACTTCTCCTTCCCTTGCCTTCTCTCCTCCCATTCCCCATCCCCTGGCATGAGAATAAGGTGGCCCTCTCCTTCCTAGGCGATTGATAGGTCTTCCCATTCCTATTTCCAAGCTCCTGCATGTTGAAGTAAAAGATGGCCCCCAGTTTGGGGGTATGCAGGTATGTATGCAAACTGGATGTGAACCTAGAATGGTGAATGCTTGTGGCAGAGGCAGTGTGCATGTGTGTTTCTTTGTGTGTCTTGAAGGAGGAGCATCCCACATGAACTTTGATGACCTGGGCAGCCAGCGGGCCAGTGCTTATATATGTCACTGTATTTCAGTGCATTGATGGGCATGTGTGTATTCCTGGGTCTGTCTCTGGGGTGAGTACTTGTGTGCATGAGTTTATTACAAGTTTCATCTTGAGAATGATTTGAGTGATTTTTAATCTCTTTGGTCCTGAGAGGTGCCTCCAGGCCTTCCTCCTTGGTGGGTCACTGTATGGGGAAGTAGACAAGGGCTCCATAGGGGAACTGCAATCTAGTGATATATTTCCTACAGCTGTCCTTGTGTCAGCCCTCTGGCCCCAAGGAGATGTGTTCTGTACCTCCTGTCCTCACTCAGTCCCATGGGGAGAAATGGCAGCATGTGGAAAGGGGGGAGGGTTGGGAAAGGTTTGGCAGGTCACTCGTGTATGAGCATTGTCTTTAATTCTGGCCCCATGGAGTGGAGTTTGTCCCTGGAAGCGCTTCCTGCTGCCAGGGGACCAGCTGTAGTGGGGACGTAGCTGACAACTGATGGTGGTGAAAGAAGCAAGTCAGAGGCTGATCCTTGAATCCACCATGAATCCTGGGCTACAGCCCCTGTACCTTAGTTTCCTCATCTGTACTATGGGGAGGTTGATGATGACCTGGCTGGACAGAAGTGGACCTGGGGCCAGTTGTTACCACTGAGTTGTTACCACTCTGAGCGATCCCTGCACCCCTTTATACCACTTCTTACTGTGCCTCAGTTTCTGGTAGAGCAAGACTGGGCATTGGAAAGAACGTTGGGCCTGGATTAAGACTAACAGGAGTTGAGATGTGTTCCCACAAGTGAGAAGGAGCTGACTTATGCTAGGGGGATGGGGCAAGACCCCAAAATAGCCCCTCTATGCTCTTGCTCAGGCTCCATGATGTCATCTTGGGCACATTGCTTCCCCTTTCTGAGCCTCAGTTTCCTCATCTGTAGTACAAAGGAGTTGAGCAGGAAGCTATTTGAGGGTCATGGTAGCCCTAAAAGTGTTAGGATTCTTTGATGATCTAGAAGGGTGAAGTTCTCTGCCTCCCCCATACCCAAACCTCATGTTTCAGTCTCTCTATCTATAAATTGAGAAAAATGACACTGAGTTATTGGTATAAATATCTGATCTGGAGAGCTCCAGCCTGTTCAGGGTGTTCTCCAGTCACCTCCTCCTCAAGCAGGGACTCAAAAACTCACTGCCCAGTACCTCAGCCCAAGGTGAGCCCCGGGAATCTCCATGGCAACAAACTGGTTATGAACGGGGCTGCAGTTGCCATGGTGACGGGCTGCTCTCCCTCTCTCTCTCTCTCTCTCTCTCTCTCTCTCATCCCCCTCATCTCCCCTCCCCTCTTCTCAATGAACCAGAGCGATCTGTGGGCACCAGCTCTCCAGGTGGGGTGGGGGTGGGGAGGTGGCTGCCAAGAGAAGGGGGTCCAGATTGAGAAAGAGGAAAGATGGGCTGAATCTGTAAGGGAATGGGGGGCTGTTGGGGTGCCATTGCCATGGTGACAGGGCTGCAGCCTGTTAATTAAGCCCCTGGTTGCCACGGAGATGATGGTGGTTGACGTGTTCTGCGGTGAGCCCTGTGTGTGTGGGGGGTGCTATGCGCTGGACTCATCAGTTCACTGCCAGGGTTGTGGGTCTGGAGGATGGGCAGGTAGTTTGGGGAGAGGAGTGAAAGAGGCAGTTCAGAGCCTTGGCTCCCGGAAGACAGAGCTGGGGTGGGTGTGTTAGGCCACGGGGGTAATGATATGCGGATAAGGATGGATAGGGACTGAGCCATGAGGAGGAACACTGTGCCGGCCTCCTGTGGAAAGAAGACCCAGTCAGGTATGTCCATCTTCCTCCAAATGGCCTCATATCCTGGTTCGGTGGATGGAGCCCTGGGCTGGAGGTCAGGGAGCTGAATTCTAGTCCCCAGTCTGCCACAAGTTCACCCCATGAAGCAAATTTGTATCTTTTCATTTCTAGACTCTAATTTTCCCATAAATGAGGGGTGGCAAAAAATAATTTATAAAGTCTCTTCCAGTTCTCACATACTGACATTTAGGCAGCTTCCCTGAAATTTTTTTCTCTCTAGGAAACATAAAGTGGGTGAGGGGTGAACCTTAGATGTTCAGAGTTCAGAAACAGGACCCTTCTCAGCTCTGCATCTGAGGGCCACCTTCCTGGTGACCTTACTGGCCAAGGCCAGGCTGAGTGTGCAGGAAGTACCTGGTGTTTTCTCAAAGTCTCACTGCAGACAGTTGGCCTGAAGCCAGAATAGGGACCAGACTCCTTGAGAGGTTAGAAGTGTGAGGGGGGAGGGTCTCCCCTTGGAGCCATCTCCATACTTGGTCTGGGATCCTCAGGGAGGGCTCCATGGCTTTAGTCTGAGATAAATGGAGAGAGCACCAAGCTTTCAGAGTGGGAAGAAGTCCTTTGGATTTATGTGACCTAATCCTTTCATTTTGCAGATGGAGATACTAAAGCCCAGAAAGAGGAACTTAATTTTTCCTGGGGATACACAGAATTTGGGGGCAGAGGATAGGATATCTTCACTGTGTCTTGAATTCCAGATGCCTTATGAGATAGGAACTCTGGTGAGGGCTGGCAGATGGGGCACCCAGAGAAAGAGAAATCACTCCTGCCTTCACCTGTCTTCCCCTGGGATCTAGGTTTCTCCTGTGGGTAGGCTCAGGCCCTGCATGGCCAGGGCTCTGGACCACAACTGAAAATGGAAATACCTCCAGGGGAACATCCCAGGTCTGAGAATGCCAAAAAGAAATCTCAGCATTTAATTTCTTTCACAGCACTTCTCAGACAAACATGCTACACATTTTGCTGTGTTACCTGTCTCTACAGAGTGGTAGAAAACCATAATGCAGCACTAGTGGTGGTGATGGGGCACTGTGTAGGTAGTGGAGTGCTTAAAAATTCCTGAACATGGGTTTGTCCACCTGCTATCCTTTTAACCCCGTCACCAATCCAAACTCATCTCACTTGTGTGTGTGTGTGTGTGTGTGTGTGTGTGTGTGTGTGTGATTTTCTTCCTGGGAAACCCAAGAAGACCAATTCTTACACCTTGTCCAAATAGCTAGCTCTCCATCCTAACAAGTCCTTGCAGCGTCCACAAAAGCCAGTGGCAGTGATACCTTATTGGTGGATCCTTCTGAAGGATCCCTTTCACTCAGCTGCCAAAGACTGTGATTGACCTGATCTGATGCCACTGATAATTGTGTGTAAAGACTCTGAGCAGCGGGTCTGGTCAATGGCTCTGAAGTCGTGTCCTAGAATGGGGTTTCTAGTCATGTGGACAACTTTTTAGGACCCTTGAAGATCTTCTGGGGTTACCTCCGGTTGCAAGCCGAGGGGCCACTTCAATCCTGCACCTCTCAAGCCTGACCACAAGAAAAGGGAAAGAGCTCATCTCAGACCTTTCCCTGTTCCCTTTCTAGTAGCCAAGAATCAGAGAAGGCTGAACAGTTTGGTTTGACTCTATCATTGTTCCTTCTGTTGGAGGCAGGACAAATTTTTAAAAGAATTTATGTTAAGGAAGAGCCCTAACCCAGAAAAAAGCAAACTGGATTCTAGACCAAATTCTGCAATTCACTGGCATTGTGTATCCATAGGTTGTCATTTCTCTTCTTTGGGCCTTAGCTTATTCATCTGTAAGATAGAAGTTGTCTATTAGATATGATGATATGATCTGCTCTAGCCCTCTCCTGAAACAGAGAGGGCCAGTGCTGGGGGCTAGGAGTGAGTCTGAAAATGATTGCCCCTTGGATTTCCCCTGCTGTCACCCTTGGATGTTTAGATCTTCCAGAGACAAAAAGGGTCCAAATCTCTGATGCTTCTTCCTGGGATGTCTCCACCGCTGGCTCAAGTCTGGATTCTAGGGGTTCTCCCAGAGAGGTCCCAGGACAATCAAGCTTTTGGAGCACTGGTGTTAGGGGAGGGGGAGGGACACAGAGAGCATGCTGGCTCTGGAATCCTCAGAAAGCAATCCTGGATTAGGGGATTAGACACTGCCGCCCCAGGAGAAAATCTGGTCCCAAACCCACAGGCGTCCTCATTCCTCCCTCCCCCACTCTGTCCCCTGCTCTCCCTGGAGGCTGCACCATCCCCAGTGGAGAGTCAGCCATTCCTGGAATCTTGCTGCTGCCTTCTCTCCTCCTCACCACATCACCTTCCCAGGGTCATTCATTCCACAGTCAGAGGGTTCCTGTCTGTGGACTCCTGAGATTTGTCTTGGAGAGGGGTAAGAAGCTGTGAGTCAATCTAAGCACAATGAGAGGGTTCACTGCAACTCCTCAGGTTCTACTCTTCCCACTTTAAGACAGGAGAGCCAGACAGTTCAGCCCAGTGATCCTGTACCCCTGGGAGCAGCACAGTGCTTCAGTTAAAGGTTATGGCCTCAACACACCCCCAGTTCCCACCTCTTGAACAGCGATTTCGGAGAGGGTCTCTTTCTCTGCTCCTCTACAGGGCTGGCCTCCCCAGCTTTGCAGACAGGCTCCCCAGGGATGCATATTCCGTGGCGCCCCACCCCCTGCCACCTTAGTACTCCTCGCCTTCCCCCTAGGGGTCACCCCAGACCCCTAGCCAGTCAGCCGCTGCGGGGCCGCCTCCCCGCGGCCGCGACCTAGTTCCCTGCCGTTATTTTTAGGGCGCGGGATGGCACCTGCCCACGTGCCGGCCCCGCCCGTTCCAGGGAGTGGGGGGCGGGCGGAGCTGCGCCTGCTTGTGGGAGGCGAGGCCCCCGTCCCCCGCAGCACCCCCTCCATCCTACCCGCGCAAGCCCCCGGTTTTCCTGCGAGGGGGCCTCCAGCCGCGTTCTGTCCGCCCCTCGTCTCCTCTTCTTCCTCCTCTCTCGCTCCCCCCAAAACCCCGCCAGTGGCTCACGCCTCCTGCATACGGGATGAGGTGAGCAGCGCCGCGGCTGAGAGGGGGCGCGCGCGGGTGTGAGCGTGTGTCCGTGTGCGAGTGTGTGTGCGCCGGGCGGGCGGGCACTGCAGCTTCTTCCTCCCTGGAACGGAGAGCGAGAGAGAGCTAGAGCAGCGAGAGAGCGGCGAAGGCGGGCAGAGGGGCGCGGGCGAGGCGGAACAGCCATCCCCGGGCCCTGCGCCGCGCCGCCACCATGCTAAACAACCTGACGGACTGCGAGGACGGCGATGGGGGAGCCAACCCCGGTAAGCAGCGGCCCAGGGGCGGCGAGGGAGGGGGCGGCGAGGAGAGGAGGCGGCTCTTGGGTTAGAGGCAGAGCGGGGGCCGCCTCCTTCAGAGAAGAGGCTGGGACTGACCGGGCGGTGGGCGCCCAAGGCGGGCGCCTGGAGCCCTGCTCTATTGGAATGCGCCAGGCGCTGTCCGAGGTGCTGGAATGCGCCGAGCCCGGGGCAGGGCTGGGGGCCCACGGGTTGCGGTTGCCCAGAGCCCGGGGGTCGACATGGGTTAGCTAAGCGGGGGAGGCTGTGGGAAGAGGATGTAAGAGCTAGAATGGGCTGACGTGGACCTCGACGGCGGGAGGAGGGTTCCTTTCCCCCAAGAAGGGACCCTGGCGTCCTGGCGCAGAGCGTTGACCCGCGGCGCGGGGAGGGGATGGGGGGGTGCAGTCTGCTGCAGTCCCTCGCTCTGAGACTTCCAGCTGAATGGTGGGGGGAAGGTGCCCATGGGGGGTTGGAGCCATATGACAGCCCCCGTCCGGGCTGTGGTGTCTCCTTAAGGGGACACTTGGTGCAATCCTGGCCCCCTCCCCCAAAGATGCCCGAGGTCCGACCTCAGACTGAAGTGTACCGCCTCCGGAGATTTTCAGCTATACTTTGCGGAATCTCCCTTTCCCTCTCGCGTACCCATGGGTTCCTATTCAGGACGGGAAACAAGATCACCCTCCTTTCTTCCCTCTTTCCCCCTCCTCTCGGTACCTTGGGATGACAGTGAGGTTTCCAGGGCGGGGCAAGGGGGAGCCTTTCTAGTTAGCTCTGCTAGTTTCCCCAATGAGGCCTCAGGAATGGGGTCCCAGCGGCTGAATCCCCGGCGCCGCGACGCGGACACTGCGGACGCGCTGCGGTGGGTGCGGAGACTCGCTAGGAGCCCAGGGGCTTGAAGCAAGTCCTTTCGCTGCTCTTGCTTTCCACCGCCCTCCTCCACGGTTTTCCTTCTCCGAGGTCTTCGGGGCCAGCCACCCCCTCGGGCTCCCAGGCCCCCCGCCGCCCTCCAGCGGTCTCAGCCATCCATCACCGCTGTCAGCCGCCCCCACCCCCCCACCCTCCAGCGGCGCTGCGTCCCTTGCGCACTAGCGCGCCTCCCGCTCCGGCTGTCTGCGCTCCGCGCCTTCAAACGCTCCCCTGGGTATTGCTTGACCCTCTGAGCTGAGACTCTTGCAGACCTCCCCGGGAGATGGCCAAAGAGCCCCAAGGACTGAAAGAGCGGGGTCTTCCAGGGACTGGGAGCCTAGACTTGAAGGCTTCTGGATCCTGGATCCAAGTCAGAGCCAAGTGGCCGCTTGGGAAGGCTGTGGACAGAAGGGTCCCCAATTCTTTGTTAAGACCCCCTTTTCCTCCCTGAGGTTGAGTGGTATACAGGGGTTGGAACCACCAACTGGCCAGCTAGCTCATCCATCTCCCCAGTGACCAAGGGTGGGGGATTGCCTCATCCAGCAGACTCTCCCCTTCCCAATAGGGCGGTTTAGGCTACGGGGGAAGATGGTTTGGCAAAGTCGAGTCTGCGGCAGATCCAGGCCCCTACGCGGTGACCAGGAAACGAGTTGTGTGTGTGTGTGTGTGTGTGTGTGTGTGTGTGTGTGTGTGTGTAGGGGGGGTCGTTGCCATCTGGGATCCCCTTCAGATGCCATCACTCTGAGGACAGGGGCTCAGCCCGAGAGATAATCTCTGCTCCCCGCCCCCACCCCCAGACACAGGGTATTGTCGGATCTCCCAGCCTCTGCTTTCTCTACCCTGAGGTTTTTGCCTTTCTGGGCCTTGGGGTTTCCATGGGGTCTCAGGAGGCTTAGAAAAGAGGCATTTCTGTGTGTGGAACAGGAGTCGAACTAGGAGCTCCCTTTGGTTCTACCCACTCCCCATTAGTTTCTTGCTCTGAGCGTAGAGAACCAATCTGGAGACCTTCTCTCTCTCTTTGTAGGGTCCAGGATCTGGAACTAGAGTGGCCAGGACCTGGGTCAGATGTTTGTGGTCCCAGAGAGAGACAGACTCCCAGCGATGCCCCCAAGATGGTTGTAGGGGGTCCTAAGGACCTGGTGGGCTTGAGGGAAAAGGGACTATCAGACCAAGAGCCTCTGACATCTCTGATCTTAGATTCTTGGGGATGAAGGTGAGGACCTGGGTACTGACCTCAGGGAGGTTGTAATAGCGGAGGAGTAAGAGGGCCCCTCTGGACTAAAGAAGAGCCCTCTGGACTAAAGAAGACCCCTATCCCTTGGGGTCTGACGCCTTCCCCCACCCCTTCAATCTGGCTTGGGGATTCCCCCAGGCCTGATCCCAGGCCCCCGGGGGAGAATCCTTAGCCCGCGCGGCTCTCCTGTTTCCTCTCTGGGAGCTCTGGCCGCGGCAGCTTAATTGAAAGCCGATTCGGGCTGAGAGCTCCCAGGGGGCGGGGGCGGGGGCGGGGGCGGGGGCCGGGGCGGGGGCCAGGCGGAGAGTGCTCAGCCTCAGTCTGGCCCTGCGTCTCACGCGCGCGCCACTCGCCGTTACCCATCAGCCTGTGTCTTGGCTCTGGGGATTCAGGGCGAGTTCCCCCGGCTCCTCCGAGAACTCCTGAAGCTCGCCCCTCTCCCGACAACCAGAGCGCCCGCCGTTCCAAGGAGGGGACGAAATCAGCCCGCGGCAGACGCGGCCGGCGGCCTGGCGTTCCGTCCAGATGGCGGGAGGAAGGGCGGGGACCCAGGACAAGCCTATTCAGCCGCCCTCTCCCCGGCCCTCAGTTCTTAGCTGGGATCCGGCCCGGAGCGGGGCTCCGCGCTGCGCGTCGCGTTACATAAGCCGCTGCGGGCGCGTGGCCGCCTCGGCTCGGCGCTGCGCTCTCTGCCCGCGCGGTCGCCATGGAGACCGGCGCCGGGCTGCTTAGTAGCAGGATCTCGGGCCAGGACGCCCCCCTTGCCGTCCCGCACGCGCCCTGGAACCCCAGGAAGGAGGAGGGGCTTGGGAGGGGGCGTGAAAGGCAGAGGGGAGGGGCTCTCGTGTCGGGTTGTTCTGGCCAGGAGCGGGCGCCGTCGGGAGAGGGACCCAGACCCACAGGGGACAAGGCTCCTAAATCTTGGGGTTTGGGGAGGGTTATGGGACGCGGAGCCCGGGCTGGGTGGGGCACCAGGTACATGAATAATAATCATACTTGTAACAGTCTCAATAGTTCCGCTTTTGAGAATACCTTTTCCCAATAGGTATTATTTCCCTTAATCCCCAGGACAGTCCTGTGAGTTAAGCACAATTGTTATCCCTTTGCAAAGGAGGAAACTGAGGCTTAGAGAGTTTAAGTGACTTTCCCAACATGTCGACACAGCCAAGGAAGCAGGGACTGGAGCCTAAATCTTGATCCTAACCCTTTTCCTTAACCATCAAGAAATTGGTTCTCATTCCCCTCGACCCCTCAAAACCCTCACGTTCCTACCATAGTGTGGTGAGAATCTGAAACATCTTGTCAGATTTTAAAAGGAGGAGGAACCCACTTCTCTTTTATTTATCTTGTTCTCTGGGCCCAGACAGCTCTTCTGTGAGCCTGGGGGTCAGGAAAGGAGCCCCCGGGGAATTAACATCCAAAGACTTCCCCCCGCCCGCATTTATTATGAGCTCGGTTCTCACTGGGGGACAAGTCTGTCATTTCCAGGAACTCATATGTAAGAAGGAAGAGGTGATGGTGCCCCTCCCCCGTTCTGTCTTGATGGATGAGGTGGAGGTGGTGGCAGGAGAAGGTGGTGGTTGTCTCTTGAGCTAGTGAGGCATCACTTCCCCCATCCACAACTTTGAGTCACATTGAGATTGGATTTGTAACAGGTCGTGCTCTAGGGATGGACCCTGGCTGGGTGACTAAGGAAGGTTTCCAGGAGATAGGGAGGAGAACGATGGGGGATTATTTGGGAAGATGGAGGTGGAGAGAGACATGACAGAAGATGAGGGGACAGGAAATTCGGAATACATAGGGCCTCAGTTTCATTTGGGATTTGTTTATTGGGGAGTATCCCCAAGGTCCAGAGAGATGTCTACTGCTGGGATTCAGCCCTGGAACTGAGAAAGGGTGCTGGCTGAAGCCAAGCTAAAATGCCTGTGGGGGTCCCCTATATCTCTTTGAAGGACCTCTCCTTGGTGCCCAAGATCCTTTCTCCTTAGGTGATCTCATGCAGGTGCAAGTTTCACACACTTCCTCCACATATTCTCATGGGTTACCCTCTTCTTTTCTCTGCCCAGCCTCTCTCCTGGGCCCCAGACTCTGTATATCCAAGTGGCTTCTGGACATATTTGCTTGAGTGTCCTATTCTACCTTATTGTCAATCGAATTCTGCACCTTTTTCACCCTCCGTCTCTTCTCTGCCCCGTTTATTAGATAGCAGCATCACCCACCCATTAACCTATGCTAGAAACCCAGGCGTTTTCCTTGAGTCCCCTTCCCACATCACTAAACATCTGGCATAGAAACAAGTGCCAATAATTCTTGAGTCTGCCCATTGCCCTGCATTGCTGTGGTCTGGGCCATCATCACCCCTTGCCTGGATTGCTGAAAGTCTCAAACTAGCACCTGTATTCTTCATCTAAAGTCCAGTGTGATTGCTGTAAAACACGACTCCCTTCATGGCACTTCTTTGCCTGATACTCTTCGATGACTTCCTATTGTCCTCTGGATGAAGGCCAAACTCTTTAACATGGTCTGCTAATCACTTAAGGACCCAGCCCACACCTTCTGAGGCTCATCATTTCATAAGTCAGTCTCCTGGGGCGCTTGGGTGGCTCAGTTGGTTAAGCGACTGCCTTGGGCTCAGGTCATGATCCCGGAGACCCAGGATCGAGCCCCACATCAGGCTCCCTGCTGCAGGGGGAGCCTGCTTCTCCCTCTCTCACTCCCCCTGCTTGTGTTTCCTCTCTGGCTGTGTCTCTCTGTCAAATGAATAAATAAAATCTTTGAAAAAAAATAAATCAGTCTCCACATTTTAGCCCCTCTCTCCATGCCCCTTCCTCAGACTCAGGCCAGATCAAACTTCTTGCAGCATCTCAACCCACTCTGTTCACTCTCCCCTCTGAGCCAACGAACATGCTGTTCTCTCTGCCTGGAACACCCTCCTGCCTCCCTCCCGGTCTAGCTCTTACTCATCCTTCAGTTCTCAGCCTACTCGTCACTTCCTCTGGGAAGCCTTCCGTGACCTCCCAGGCTGGGCTGAAATGCCTCTCCTGTATGCCCACAGTTCCTTGTTCATCTTCTATCACAGCATTTACTACTCTGGGTTGGAAATTCCTGGATACTGGTTTATCTTTCCTGCCTGTGGGTTCCCTGGACAGGGACAGTGTCTTGGCCTGTGTTTATTACCTGCTCCCTCCCCATGCCTGTATTGGCACATGAGAGAGATCCAGTGAATATGTGTTGACTGAAGATGCATGAGGAGCATAGAAGATGCCAAATGGGTCACTTCTCCAAGAGGTGGAGTATCCTTTGGGCCTCTGGCTGTAGTATTCTCTCTCCTTGCCTCTGGGAAAGAACATGCTTCCATCCCAGAACACCACCATGGTCCCAGGTATGGTCTAGGAAGGGAACATGGAGAGTCTAGGGTGCCCTTGTGAAGGAAGAAGGACACCCAAGAGCAAAGAAGCACTCACATGTTCATTAAAAACTGGGCTCTTTGTATGTCAACTAAAACAATGCAGCGGGATACCATTAGCTCCATTAAATGGAGGCTCAGAGAGTTCAAGTGGTCACACAGCTGGCTGCATGGACAGAAGGATGACAACCAGCTGGTGCCAGACCCCTGATGCCTCTGCCTTCTCAGGTGATGGCAACCCGAAGGAGAGCAGCCCCTTCATCAATAGCACTGACACAGAGAAGGGAAGGGAGTACGATGGCAAGAACATGGCCCTGTTTGAGGTGGGTTGCTGAGGTGTGCCCCCTTCCCCAGTTCATTTCCTCATTCATCTGCCATCCCTCCCTCCCTCCCTCAGGAGGTGTTCTCCTCTCCATGCCCTCCTCAGGGCCACCTTATTCTCCTTCCCATCACCCCTGCTGCTTCCTCTCCTTGTTCTGTCATCCTCCTTCCTTGTTTTCCATGCTTACTCCTTCTCCTTCCCCATGTCATCCCAGCCCCAGTGGTTTGATGTCCTTGCCCCCCATCTCTCTTGGCCTCCTACCATGTAGCTCACCTGTCCCTTCCCTGGGCCCTTATGCCTTACCACTGCCACCCTCCCTCCACAGGAGGAGATGGACACCAGCCCCATGGTGTCCTCCCTGCTCAGTGGCCTGGCCAACTACACCAACCTGCCCCAGGGAAGTAGGGAGCATGAAGAGGCAGAAAACAATGAGGGTGGAAAAAAGAAGCCAGTGCAGGTGAGGGCTTTGGGGGAAAAAGGGGAGGAGGGGGGGAGGGGACAAAGGATGGGGAAACAAAGAGTGCCCATTGAAGGGCTGGGTGATGGGGGCAGAGAGTTAGGGGTAGAGGGTGAGGAGGGGCTGGGGTATGAGGGATAGAGAAGGAAGGAGGAGGGGAGAGGGAAAGAGGGTGAGCACCAGAGGGAAGAGGGATGAAGGGATGGGGGTGGAGAAAGGAGGAGAGTGAGGGATGGCGAACAGGGAGAAGGAGTGGGTCTGGGGTGTTCGCAGTGATTAGTGGCTGTGGGAACTGACGCTGGCCTCTTCGGCAGGCCCCACGCATGGGCACCTTCATGGGCGTGTACCTGCCATGCCTGCAGAACATCTTTGGTGTCATCCTCTTCCTGAGACTCACGTGGGTTGTGGGCATCGCGGGTGTCATGGAGGCCTTCTGCATGGTCTTCATCTGCTGCTCCTGTGTGAGTGACACCTTTCCCTCCCCACCCCATGACCACTGGGCCAGAGCTGGGACCTGGGAGGGAGGGAGGCGGGGAAGCATGAGACCTGAGCTTTTTATAGGAACCACTGGGTATGATCTTTGAGAGTAAATTAGGTCTGACTGGTCCTTCCTGCCTCTGACAGGCTGCTCCCTGATGGCCATTAACCAGGTTTGACCTGGACCTGTGTTTGGATGTGAGTGAGTGTGTGTATAATTACACAAGTAATGCAGATTCATTGATGAAAAAGATAGGCGTAGCGAAGGAAATCAAATCCACCTCAAAAACCACAGTCATTAACATTGTGGTCGGCCCAGGCTCACAAAAAATGGCAGTATGTGTCACAGACAGCTTTGTGACAAAATCCTTTCCATCCTCCCTAAAAAATCAAATATTCACGAAGCACCTACTTCTCATCATGTCTCCATTCCCTCACATGCGGCCCGAGAGCCACTTCTGCGTGTGTGATAGCCAGGACTGACACTAGAATGCCGATTTTATTTTGACAAAATTTTAGACATATAAAAATTTGCAAGAATAGAACAAATGTTAACATATTATCGTATTTATTCCATCCTCTCTGTAAGTACCATTTTCCCCTTGAATTTGAGAGCAAGTTGCAGACATGATGCCTCTTTATCCTAAATCCTTCAGTGTGTGTTTACTAAAAATGAGGACATTCCCTTACATAACCACAGTACAATGATCAAAACCAGGAAACCAACATGGGAACATTAACGATGTCTTAATAGTGACCCTTGATAGAGTCATGATTTAGCGATAGGCCTTCTTCAAATTTTGCCAGTTGTCCCAATCATGTCCTTGGTAACTGAAGAAAACTCAAGATCATTTTCGTATTCATTTATGAGCTTATTTTAGCCTCCATTAACCGGGAGCAGCTCCTCTTTTTTTGTCTTGCTTGACATTGACACTGTGGAAGAGTATGGATCAGTTAGTCTGTATAATATCTCTTGGTCTGGGTTTGTTACATATCGGCTCAGGATCAGACTCAGCATGCGCTTTTAGGCAGGAAGACAGCACACCTATTTTATAGATAAAGACACTGAGGCTTAGAGAAGTGAAATGACTTGTCCCAGGTCAGACAACTGGTCAGAGGCCAAACTTGGGTTTCCAGAGCTCTCTGATGAGCACAAATAGCTTGTGATTCTTCTGTGTGCATGGTGAATAAGAGGTTTTTCTTGACAAGAAGGACTTGGCAGGAGTAGAAGTTGGAACAGGACCAGGGAGAAGCTCAGCAAGGACTTGTGGGTTTGGCAGGTGTTTATGGGGTATAAGGTTTGGCCTTTCCTCAGGGCACTGCGGCCCCTGCCCTAGCTGCCATTCTGATGATCTTTCTCCTCACAGACGATGCTCACGGCCATCTCCATGAGTGCAATTGCAACCAATGGAGTTGTACCTGGTATGTGATGGGGCTTCTGGGAGGAAAAGAGGCCTGGATGGTTGGGAGGGGGCCTGGATAGTTGGAAAGAGGGACAGAGCCATAGGCTTTATGGGCCATCAGGACCAAGAGAGGCAATACTGCAAACCTGGGGGCTGGGCTGTAATGTTGGTGGGGTAGGTGGGGGCAGTGGTATTCAGGGGAAGGGGGGGAGGCAGTTTATGGAGTTGAATAGGGCAATGTGAGATCTCCTTTTGCCTGAGACCCTCCTCTCTGTCATCCTTTTTTTCTGAGCCATGACCTCCTTAGAGGGGTAATTAGCAACATGGTAATTAGTGCAGCAAAATACACTCAGAGTGGCTGGCTGAGTCTCCCACCAGTCCTAGGGCTGCAGCCTATAAGGCGTGAGGCCCAGAACAATTCCTTTCTCACCTCTGTCCCTGAGCCCCCTTGCCCCCAGTGGCAGCCCAGATCCCCTTGAACTTTTTGCTAACACCAGGTTCTTTCTGCAGCTGGTGGCTCCTACTACATGATTTCCAGGTCTCTGGGCCCAGAGTTTGGGGGCGCCGTGGGCCTCTGCTTCTACCTGGGCACTACCTTCGCTGGGGCCATGTACATCCTGGGCACCATCGAAATCCTGCTGGTGAGAGGGACCAAGGAGGAGGTGTGGGGTTCCAGGCTGTCACTCAGTTAACCAGTGCTCTCTGGACACCTCCTAGGGAGAGGTCCAAGCCACTCAGTGAGGCCAAAAGGAAATCAGATGTGGTTCTGTCTTTAAAGAATTCACAGTCTAGTTGGGGAGACAAGATACAGTAATTACGTAATGTGAACAGCTGTTATTCATCGGGCACCCACTGTGCTCCCAGCAGAGTTCCAATTGCTTTACAGTCATTATCTTGAATCCTCACGAGGATTAAGTATTATTATACCCATTTTACAAATGAGAGGATCAGAGAGGTGACATGACTTGCTCAAGGTCACTCAGCTACCAAGTAGCAGAGGTGGGTCGATAAGAGTAAAATCGTGGTAGAAATAATAAAATTAATGCCACACAATAGCTGCATCTTGATTGCCTATCAGGTGCCTGGGACTGTGCTGATTTCTCTGTGGATATTCATTGTCCAGGGCTGATGACCAGTGGGTTGCAAAAGAGATAAGGGGGCCGAGTAAAGAGACCTGTTAGGAGTAGTGACTGATGAGAAGAAGTCAGGTTGCTGGACAGTATTTGAAGGAGAGGCTGCTGGCTAATGTGGGTCTTGGCTCTTCAGGCCCCTCCAGGAAGAGGTGGGAGCTGAGGAGGATTTCCTGGTATATAGAAATGGGGCTGACATTTCCCAAGCTCCTACTGTATCCAGGCTCCTTGGCCTGCAATTTACCATTTTAGTTTATCCTTACAACTGTTCCATGAGTTAGATAATGTCCCCATTTTACAGATGAGGAAATCAGAGTTGAGGTATTTTAAGGAACATGTGGAAGGGATATTAACCTGACCCCAAAAGGAGTGCTTATCCACTCTACCACACTGTCTTGGAGAACTGGAACTAAAAGATGCAGCTTCTGGTTTGGGGGCAGAATGGAGGAGTATGGGGACAGGGAGGATGGATGGCGAATAAAAGACTCAAGGAGCCAAATTATGAGAGGGTAATAATAGACCTCTGTGACTTAAAAATTAAATAATTTAAAAATTATTATAAAAGCAATTCTTCCCATTGCATAAAACTGGAAAAATATCAAAGAATGTATAAAGGGAAGTAACAATTGCCCCTGAAATCATCATTAACATGTTCGCGTATTTCCTCCTATTTTTTGTTTGTTTTACTATTAATATTGTATCCTGTTATTGTAAAATAGAACTCTATAGGTTTCCCTAAATAAATGGAAACTCCCTTTGTAAATATCATTTACAAGTGAAAATAACTTTTCTAAGGATATCAACATACTAATATTTGGTGTGGACATTTTAGAAAATACACATGTGCAAAAAGAATACAGATGATCACATTTCCTCCTATGAGTAGATATCATTTCCAGTCTTATGCTACTGTAAATATGCTGTGATGAGCATATTTTTTTTCCAAAGTGCCTTATCCTTGGGGTGATTCTTAGATGGCTCTTGCTGTGTCACTCACCTGACCTCCTTGCCCCCTTTCTGCAGGCTTACCTCTTCCCAGCTATGGCCATTTTTAAGGCAGAAGATGCCAGTGGGGAGGCAGCGGCCATGTTGAACAATATGCGTGTGTATGGCACCTGTGTGCTCACTTGTATGGCCACTGTGGTATTTGTGGGCGTCAAGTATGTCAACAAGTTTGCCCTTGTCTTCCTGGGTTGTGTCATCCTCTCTATCCTGGCCATCTATGCTGGGGTCATCAAATCTGCCTTCGACCCACCCAACTTCCCGTAAGTGCTGTTTCTCTGAGCCTAAAGCCTTGCCCTCCTCCTCCCTGGCTCAGTTTCAGGGTCTGTGATGCCAGCCTCTGCCAACTTCCCTCTCATCTCTCAGAATCTGAGTGATTGTGGGTTCAGAGAAACCTCTCTTGGGAGGGAAAATCTCTCCTGGTTTTGGGGAAATCTCTACAGGGAAGGGTAATATGTTCTTGAGGTGGGCAGAGCTTCCTTTGTGGGGGTCAGTGCTGGTGGGGTGGGCTTAGGATGTACCAAGTGGGACGATTTCTGAAGGGATGACTCTCTATGTTAGGGAAGCATTTTCGGGATGGGGACAAATTCCTGGAATACGACAACTTATTAGTGTGGGACACCTCTATCATGGGAAAGGTTGCAGAAGAGAGGGTGTAGGGGCTCAGATCTCTATGGGTCCTCCCTCTTAAGGACAGTTTCCCATAACGCACGGAGGCTGCTGTCCACGGTGCTGAAACAGAGCCTTGCGCGAGAATGGTGCCTCTCGGCGGTGGCTGCGTATTAAAAAACACCGATTCTGGGCTCCATCCCAATTAAATCAGAATCTCTGGATACGAGGCCCTGGGATCTGTGTTTTTTAGAGCTCCCCCGGTGGTTCTGTTGTGAAGTCAAGGCAAGGTTATGTCCTCCCCGCATCTTCCTCCCTTGTTTCTCTCCCCAGGATCTGCCTCCTGGGGAACCGCACACTGTCTCGCCATGGCTTTGATGTCTGTGCCAAGCTGGCTTGGGAAGGAAATGAGACGGTGACCACACGGCTCTGGGGCCTTTTCTGTTCCTCCCGTTTCCTCAATGCCACCTGTGATGAGTACTTCACCCGAAACAATGTCACGGAGATCCAGGGCATCCCTGGCGCTGCCAGTGGTCTTATCAAAGGTCTGGGGAGAGAAGAGGGCTGGTGTCCAGGGAACACTACAGGGACTGTGGGTTAAACAGTCAGGATTAAGGAACTATCCTTGGGATTCACTTAAATCCAATCACTTTTAACTGAGCATCTACTCTGGACCATGTTCTGTCCTTGGCATCATGGAGGAATAGAGATGAAAGGGAATCTTCAAATATCTTACCACCTAGTAGGAAAGAAAGTCATCAGTTTAACAACAATTTAATAAGCATCTACCTAGTGTCTAGAACTGTGCTAAGCACCAGGAATATGACATAAATAAGTCACAGTCCTTAGCTTCGAGGAGTCTAATGGCAGACACAGATGTATTAGCAAATAAATTACAATATGATTGGATGTGCATTCAGTAAGCACAGACCTCACAGGGGAGGGAGTGGTCATGTATATAAGATGGCAAGACAAGGCTTCCTAGACTCATCTGAGGAGGGTTTTAAAGGTAAAATAAGAGATGTTGAGTTATACTAAGGGGATAAAGGAATTAAGGCAGAAGAACAGCTTGCCTGAAAGCATGCAGACAGAGAAGAGCATATTGTGTCCTTCCAACCACACATAATTTGGTATGACTGGGGCATATAGTACAAAGGATGAAGGGGCAAAAAATGATGTTGAAGAGGCTGGCAGATTGTGGCACGTTTTGGAAGCCATGTTGAAATGTTTGTACCATGTCATAAGGGCAATGAGGAGCCACCAAAGGGTTTCAAATAGGGGATGGGCATGGTCAGCTCATCATTTCTAAAGGTTCACTCTGGCTGCTAAGATGGATGAGGGAGAGAGAACAAAGGCAGGGAATCCAGGAAGAGGAGTCTGATGCTGAGTCTAGGTGAGAGATGATGGTTTTCTTTTTTTTTTTTCTTTTTTTTCAAGATTTTATTTATTTGACACAGAGAGAGACAGTGAGAGAGGGAACACAGCAGAGGGAGTGGGAGAGGGAGAAGCAGGCTTCCTGCCAAGCAGGGAGTCCAGTGTCAGGCTTGATCCCAGGACCCTGGGATCAATACCTGAGCTGAAGGCAGACACTTAACAACTGAGCCACCCAGGCACCCCCAAGATATGATGGTTTTTTAACCTAGAATGATAGAATGATGTCAGTGGGAGTGTTGTAGAGGTTCTCTCCTATGACTGTTTTGTCCCCCAGGAGACATGTAGCAATGTCTGGAGATATTTTTTGGTTATCACAACTGGATGCTTACTACTGGCATCTAATGTGTAGAAACCAGGATTTTGCTAAACATTCTATGGTGCTGTAGGACAGCCCTCCATGACAAAGAATGATGTGGCCAAAAATGTCAATAGTGCCAAAGTGGGGGAACTCTGGAAAGGAGAGAAGGGGCATATTTGAGAAATATTTAGAAGGAATAGGGGGCAGAAGTTGGAGATGGTTTTGAAATGGAGATGGGCAAGGGAGCAGTTGAGGGCACCGTAAAGCTGTCTGACTTGATGGTGGTGGTCCTATTTGTTGAGATAAGGGGCACAAAAAAGGAGCTGGTTTGAGGTGGCTGGGTGCTGAGATCAGTTTGGGACATATTGAATCAGTCTGAGATAGGCCTTTATATGTTTTTTTTTTTTAACCCCACTAGACAGGACTGTTTGAGGGCAAGGATTAGATCTGATTCATGTGCAAAGCATCTGCACGTGGCCTGGTCCAAAACAGGAGCTTAGGAAATGTCAATGGAAATAAAATAGAGCCAAGGCCCCCAGGGGAGTGAGAAATGGTTGACCTTGACTCTTGTTTTTTACCCACCCCACCTCCTGGCCCTAGAGCTCTAGCACCCTGACTTCTGCTCTTCCTCCTGAGCATTCTGTCTCCCCTCACAGAGAACCTCTGGAGCTCCTACCTGACCAAAGGGGTGATTGTGGAGAGAAATGGGATGCCCTCGGTGGGCCTGGCAGAGGGCACCCCTGTCGATATGGACCATCCTTATGTCTTCAGCGATATGACCTCCTACTTCACCCTGCTGGTTGGCATCTACTTCCCCTCAGTCACAGGTGAAGGGGAGCTCTGAGAGGGAGGACTCTTCCTGGAAGTGATGGGTAGAGAGAGTCAATGATGATGGGAGAATTTCTTAGTCCTACAATCTCATCACATAGGCAGGAACCAACAGTCTGGTTCCCATTGCACCAATGAGGGAATTAAGCCTAGGAAAAGCCAAGTAATATGCCCAAGTTCTCACACCAGTTGGTATGTCAGGACTAGAGCTCAGGCTTCCTGACTCTGGGGCTGGTGTCCTTCCTTCTTGTTCTGTCTGGTCTCCTGTGGACTCTGTCCTAGCTGTTTCTCTGTTCACAGGGATCATGGCTGGTTCTAACCGCTCCGGGGACCTACGGGATGCTCAGAAGTCAATTCCCACTGGTACTATCCTAGCCATTGCCACCACCTCTGCTGTCTGTATCCTGCACTGTTGGTCTGGGACCATTTTGGGTGGGGAGGTCTGGGGGAAGGGCAGCTTCAGCTGCTGCCTCACTCAGCTAGCTTGGGAGAGGAAAGGGGAATGTCACCCTGGGGATTCTCCTTCATCCTCTGCTACAGATATCAGCTCCGTTGTTCTGTTTGGGGCCTGCATTGAGGGGGTCGTCCTGCGGGACAAGTAAGTAAGGGAATCAGGGCTGATTCTGTCCTGGGTGGTAGGTGTAGGGGGCCAAGTTCTGGGAAACAGACACAGCAAGGAGTGCTGCTGAGCCTGTGCAAGGGGAATTGTGAGAGGGTGGTCACAGGGGATTGCTTGCAAACTCACCTTCTTATATTTTATCTTGCCCAAGAAGTTTGGATAGTGTCTCTTTCTCTTTTTGGAAAGGGTAATACTACTCTCCTTTTTTTCCCCCTTTAAAATCCATTAACCCATTTAACATTTCCTAGATGTCCATCTGTTGGCTGCTGTCCACAGTTCTGGAGAGGGGGTTAAAAATAAATAACACATGCTTTTTGCCCTGAAGGAGCTTTCTGGGGACTAGTAAACATCCTCAACAACAGACTTGGAATGCAGAGCAGCAAGAGTGGGATAAAGTAAAGTACAGGGGCTCTGGTAGTGCACAGGAGACTGCATTCCAGTCCCCAGGGGGCTGGAGAGGAGGAGGTGATGCTGGAAGTGCCTTATGCACATTTTCTCATTTATCCTTCTTACTGTATTTATTTATTTGTCTTTTTTTCTAAAGATTTTATTTATTTGACAGAGAGAAACACAGCTAGAGAGGGAACACAAGCAGGGGGAGTGAGAGAGGGAGATGCAGGCTTCCCGCCGAGCAGGGAGCCCAATGTGGGACTCGATCCCAGGTCTCCAGGATCATGACCTGAGCCGAAGGCAGTCGCTTAACCAACTGAGCCACCCAGGCGTCCCTATTTATTTGTCTTTTAAAAACATTTTATTTATTTAACACACACACACACACACACACACACACACACACACACACACGGAGAGAGAGGGAACACAAGGGGGAGTGAGTGAGGGAGATTTCAGGCTTCCCATTGACCAGGAAGCAGGATGCAGAACTTGATCCTAGGACTCTGGGATCATGACCTGAGCCCAAGACAGGTGCTTAATGACTGAGCCACCCAGGCACCCATATCCTTCTCACTTTAAATACTGTGTGGAGACTACTTAGGTGACTCGGAGTGGGAAGGGCATTCTAGGTGATGGGAACAGCATGAACAAAGGTACAGGAGATAAGCAGCTGTGAGTGTTCGTGCGCGTGCATGTGGGCGCCTGTAGGTATAAGCAGTTCAGAGCTTCCTGAACATACACTTTTGAGTGGTGTGGGCATGCATCCCCAGTAGGGTGGAGTAGGAAGTCAGTTTCCATGGTGCTGTCCAGGCTTCTGTAAGGTGGGGAACAGGGACACGAGGTTTGAGCCAGTCCTGGAAGCCTGATTTTTGGTACAAGGACTTTAGAGCTTTATTTTGTATTAACCTGGGGACATCCTGACAGGTTTTAAGCAAAAGTGACCTGGTCAAATGGACAATTTGCATATATTACACTTATTCACTTTTGAGGGCAACTTAACCTCCACTTATTTCATTTAATCATAGACCTCCCACAGGATTGCAAGGGATTCAGCAGGTCCTCCGGCCAAAACACTTCATCTGATTCTCATAGTCCTTCAGCGATGGCCCATTTGAGCCTAACCTTTGGTTGCAGACTCCAGTCACAGCACTCTCTTTACTGACCTAGGCAGCACGTTACAACTTAAGATAGTGTCATTGCTAGAACATTCTTTTCTTTGATTCTCACAGCACATGACCATGACCACACAATGGGTTCAGAACCCCATTTTTCAGACAGACAGGTTCTAACAAGCTAAGAGATTTCACCAGATTAACATAATATTACACAATTGATCATTTACTTTAACCACTCTTAGTATCTTGTTCCAGGCATGATGCTGAGCATTTACCTGTGTCATCTCCTTTTATCTTGTCACCAATCACATGAGATGGGTTTATCATGGTTCTGTTTTACAGCTGAGGAAGTTGAGGCAAGGAGAGGTTAAATGAATTGCCCAAGGTCACACAGAAAGTGCCCAGGGCATTAGGAGCTTTGTCTCCCCACTTGCTTCCTTAGAGCCTAGGCCTGCAGAGGGCATATAGCTGGTCCTAAGGTTGATATAGGAGATGTGCCCTGGAAATCGAGGCAGCACTGCTCACCCAGCATCTCTTGTCCCCTCATTCCAGGTTTGGTGAAGCTGTGAATGGCAATCTGGTCGTGGGCACACTGGCATGGCCATCCCCCTGGGTCATTGTCATCGGATCCTTCTTCTCCACCTGTGGAGCTGGGCTGCAGAGCCTCACGGGGGCCCCACGCCTGCTGCAGGCCATCTCCCGGGATGGCATAGTGCCCTTCCTGCAGGTCAGTGGGGGGCAGAGTGTGGGAAGAACAGCCCATCCACTACACCAGCCAGCCAAGAGAGAGGCCAGAAAGGCTACCCAGTGAGCCAAGGCCCCCTGGGGCCCTTCTGCTCTGCACTCCAACTAAGAAGAATGGGTGTGCCTTATTTGGGATTTGGCCCCTGGCAGTGCCATCTCTTTGGGCTGAGTTGTCTGCTCTTAGGGGAGAAACAAATGGCCCTCCTTTGGCTGAGTGATCAGGTAGGGAGGCAGCCAAAGGGCAAGAAAATGTAGCTCTCTCCATGGTGCTTAAAAAAAAAAAGATTTATGGAGCACACAGTCATGACCACTTGCTGGCCCCCGTAGCTCTTCTCCATCTGTCCAACAAGTGCTTCTTTTCCCCTTAAGGGATCACTCGAACTTCACTGCACTGAGGTACCAATGCCAGAGTGGGAGAGACACTGCCAAAGCCTGGTATCCCCTTGGGTACCCCTAAAGGGGAGGAGTATACATCCTCTCCCTGCTTCCTCTGGCTAGGAGAGTCCTGCCTCTACTACACTAGTCCCCAAGACTGGAGAAGAGAGACAAGAAGTTTTCAAGGTCTCAGACCTCTATGATGGTTACTCTGTCCCCAGGTCTTTGGCCATGGCAAAGCAAATGGAGAACCAACATGGGCCTTGCTCCTGACTGCCTGCATCTGTGAGATTGGCATCCTCATCGCGTCCCTTGACGAGGTCGCCCCCATCCTCTCTATGTGCGTGCTGGCCCCTGGTCCTCGTCATCAGCTCTGAGGGAGGGGGGCTGTCTCTCTACCTGGATCCTCCAGTTGTGACCCTGGATAACCCACCCAGTTATTTAATGGTCCGACTTTTGTTATAAGAAGATTCATTCCCACATGTACCAGCGTGTGTTGTAAGGGGATTTGGTCTTTGAATCCCTTCCTAAGCACCAGAATGTGATCTGACCAACTCTACGATTTCCTATCCTTTTTCCCAGTTTCTTTCTTTATGCCTCTCTTTCTGTTTCTGCCTCCCTTTGCATCTCTGTCTCTCCTGGGGCTTTTCTGTGTTCTAGGTTCTTCCTGATGTGCTACATGTTTGTGAACCTGGCCTGTGCAGTACAGACTCTGTTGAGGACACCCAACTGGAGGCCACGCTTTCGATATTACCACTGGTGGGCACCCTGTCCCTTTTCCTGCTTGACAGAACCACCTTCTCTCCTTTACCCCAACCCCCACCTCACCCTAGCCCATCCCTGAGGTCTAAGGATCCCAAACTTAAATAGGGAGCCCATTTCTCCAACTTTTGTGGCTTGACTAGCATGAGAAAGGTTCGGGAGAGATAATATACATAACATAATATATATAACACAATATATAAGATTATATACATCATAATATAACATGGCCATCTATAGGTCCCACCCCTGCCCATCCTGCCCAGTGTTGGACAGATGAGAAGAGGAAACATAAGTTTCCACTGCTATGAAATGCTGGTGACAACTGCACTGACCTCATGGGGCCCTTGTGAGTGTCACAGGGCTTGGTGCACAGAACATGCTTATTACGTGGAGATTGTGGCCCTTCAGGCCACAGCTGCTTTTCTGATTATTTCACTTTATGGCCCTTCAGTTTCACAGTTGGCCCATGGGGCAGACAGGGCAGGAAGAACCATACTTGCTCTACAGAAACAGGCTCAAAGAGGGGGAAGGGATGGCCCCAAGTCACCCAGAAAGACTATGGCATACCTGGACTAGAGCCTAGGTTCCTCGACTCCCATCTTAGTGCTCCTGCTGTGCTAGTCACCTCTTCCTGGCGGCACACTCTCACCGGGATATCCTGCCTACAACTCTTTTCAGGGAACTGCCTTGGAAGCCCTCTGGCAGGGTGGTCTGGCAGAGTCAAAGCCACTGGGGTGAGGTAGTATGTCGACCCAGGAGCTGTGTGCGGCTTGGGGTGGTGCGTGTCTGTGGCTGCTCATTCATCCAGGTCTCCAAATTCCCATGGCGCTGCTCATGGAGATGATGCTGAGTTCCCCCGGACCTAAGCAATCCTAGACCTCCCAGTTCTTGCCCACCCCCTACCCCATCTAACTCTTGCTGTCTGAGCCCCAGCACCAGTGACAGTCCTGCCAGGGCTCAGAGGCTGGGCCTTTTTCCCATTGTTTGTCCAGGACACTCTCCTTCCTGGGCATGAGCCTCTGCCTGGCCCTCATGTTTATCTGCTCCTGGTATTATGCGCTGGTGGCCATGCTCATTGCTGGGCTCATTTACAAGTACATCGAGTACCGTGGGTAAGCGTGGAGGGCAATGTGTGGAGGGCAATGCGGAGGGCTGGGAGAAGCTAAGGGCTGGGAGGGGTGGGGATAACAGAAGAGTGGGGGAGGGGGAGGGTGATGGGGGTGGGGTTGGGGGATAGAGGACAGGGCTGAGGGAGGGGCTGAAACTTCAAGAAAAGGAGGTGGCAGAATGACTGCACACCATCTGTCCTGGGGCGGCCTCTTCAGTGTGCGTGGGTCTTTCTGACACCCCTGACTTTCTGTCCTGGTTGATCCCCTCGGGCCCCCAGCGCCGAGAAGGAGTGGGGTGATGGGATCCGAGGCTTGTCCCTCAGCGCCGCACGCTATGCACTCTTACGCCTGGAGGAAGGGCCCCCACACACCAAGAACTGGAGGTAAGTGGCCAGGCACACGTGGGAGGGCCAAGGGGAAGGACAGGAAGGGAACAGGTCTGCTTTGCTTGATGAGTGCTCTTCCCCCACAGTGGTCTGCCCTCACCTCCCTTTCTCAGCCTAGTCTGACCTTTCCCACCTGCAGCACCTGTGGCCAGGCTGAGCTCCCATATCTTCATCCCTCTGTCCATGCCATTGTGTGTTTAATAATGTACAAATGCAGGATATGTGCCAGGCCCCCTTGCAGTCTGTGGGGATCACGTGAGCTAACTGCTCCGTGGAGAAGGCACACACAGAGATAGATGAATGTCACATCGTGTAACATTTGCTCTGGGAGAGGCGCCTTCATTCGCTTAGAGAGTTATAGGGGCCCCTAGAAATCTCCAGATTCAGAACCAAACCTCCACTTTATCTGTGTGGAAGTCAGGGGCCAGAAAATGTCCCAGAGGTCACAGAAGGCAGAACCAGAAGCAGGATTTTTACCTCCCACCTCTCAACCCAGGGTGCTTTCCAGCCGACGGTTCTGTGAGCCCGGCCCTCACTCAGGTCACATGGCCAAGAGGAAGGCCTGAACTCTGAACTATGCCTAGGACATTGTTGGCTTGCTCTTGCTGGTGTCTACTCAACTGGGTCTTCCAGAGACCAGGGCTTTGCATTATTTGTCTGTGAATTCTTAAATGCCTGGCACAGGGTCTAACCCCGAGCGCTTAGAGAATGCTCTTAAACCGATGGGCAGTTCGATGGATGGGGTGGCCAAATGAAAAAGGAAGTGGACGGGTAAATAGTTGGGTCCATGGCCAAGTGTGTATGTGTATCGGAGGGTGACTGCTGGCAGATGAATGTGTGAATGGATGGTGGCGGGTGGATGTCAAGTAATTAGGTGACTAATGCATGTATAGGTAAGTTAGTATGGATATGAGTGGGTGACTGACGGATAAAATGGATGGGTGGGTGAATGGCTGGCTGGCTACGCGAGGTGGATGAGAGATGAGTGGGTGGGTGGGTGGCTGTGTGGGAGCTGGGTTGATGTTCAAGGAAATGGATGGATGGGTGTTGAGGTGGATGGGTAGGGGATGGAGATATGGTGGATGGACGGCTGGTAAATTCACCAGCTTATGGTGTGTGGGTGTGTGGTGTATGGTGGGTGGAGGTTAGGTGTAAGTTGTGTGGACCGCCTTGCCTCCCCTTCAGGCCACAGCTGCTGGTGCTGGTGCGCGTGGACCAAGACCAGAATGTGGTACACCCGCAGCTGCTCTCACTGACTTCCCAGCTCAAGGCAGGCAAGGGCCTGACCATTGTGGGCTCCGTCCTTGAGGGCACCTTTCTGGACAACCATCCCCAGGCCCAGCGGGCAGAGGAGGTGAGCCAAGGCCCTGGCGGGGAGGGGGAAGGGCAGGGCACTCAGGAAGACAGTCCTTGTCCCTTTACACTTTCCCTCCTTCCACCCTTGGCATCAAAGGGGGCTCAGGATTTTCTGTCGTCTTCCTTAGAAGAGGAATCTAAGGGCTCAGAGAGAGAGTTCCTTAGAATTCAGCTTTCAGAACCGAAACTATTAGAGCCCCAAGGGCCCATTTGATGGATAAGGAAATTGAGGCCTAGAGAAGTCAGGGCATTTGTCTAAGGACAGAAAACAGAGACTCAAATTAGGACTGCTTGATTCCTACTCTAGACTTCTCCCTGCCAAAGCGTACATCTTTCAGGGTGTCCTCACATCTGATAGTCTTGATCCCCACACCATGTGGAGTTGGCAGTGTGAGTACCCACATTTAGTACAGGAGGAAGCGGGCCCAGAGAGGGAGGGCAGCTTGCTGACAGCCACAGAGCTGGCTGGAAGCACAGTCAGGATTCGAGCCTGGGGCCCTGGCTCTGGGTCACCTGCTCCTGTCCGCATCCATGGTCCATGCCCTCCGAGCAGAGCCCAGAGCTAGGGCAGGCAGGGCGGATGGCTTGTGCAGGATGGGGCACTGACAGGTGTCTGGGACCTGGTGAGTAGCAGGGGAAGTGGGCTCTGTCTTCGATCCAGGCCTCTTTCCCCTTGGGGCTGTGACAATTGTGGAGAAAGGAAAGGGGGCCAGAGGGAGGTGAGGTGAGATGGGGAGTGGCACCCCTAATGGCTTTTGGCAGTTGCTGTTTCTGCCTCACTGGGCCGTTCACACCAATCTGTCAAGGCCCAGAGCTGGAGGCCTCTGCTGCTCAGCTTCCTTCAGCGTGCAGTGGCTGAGAGTGTGCTGCGGACCAGCCGTGGGGAGAGGGTGGGGTGAGACCAAACCCCAGTCCTCAAGGTGCTCCCAGGCTGGTGGAAGATGGAATATACCCAGAAGGCTCTCAAACCCACCAGAGGTCCTATCAGGGTAGTAGAATGTGTTACATGTTTACAATCTGTCAGGCAGCATTCTACCTTACCCACATCATGTCTGGTAATTCTCCCTGTTCCTAAGTGACGTAGCTGTCATGATTCCCATTTGACAGATGGGAAAACTGAGGCTCGTAGAGGTTAGGTGATTTGCCTGAGGTCCCACAGCCAGGAGGTGGCAGAGGTAGGAGTTGAAGCCCTCTCCGCTTGACATCAGGGGAGGGGTCCAGAGTGTCGGGGATGGAGCCCTGGAGCTGCACCACTACAATGATCTCCCTTAGCTGGGTGGCCTGAAGCAAGTCCTAATTCCTCTGAGCCTCAATTTCCTCATCTATAAAATGAGAGTAAGAACACTACCCTCATGGTGCAGGCGGAATGTGCATTTAAAATTCTTATCATTCATGTCAACTTTTAAAAGTCATTTGAAACAAATAGTCTGGGCATGCAGGGAGCCCAGTTCCATTTTGGTCTGGGTGGGGGTGACTTCAGGCAGGGGGGAATGGACAGTGAAGGGGGAGGGGTCTTGGTGGTGTGGGGGGGCTTGCAGGGGGACTGAGAATGATGGCAGGCTGGTGGCAAGTGTGGGGTAAGGTCATGAAGAGCTTTGACGGATTGGATCGACAAAGAATGGGGATCACAGGAGATGGGGCTGACATAATTGGAGCTGAGCTTCAGGAAGGTTGGGATGATGGAGGGGAGAGACAGGAGAAAGGGAGGCTATGAGGGGCCGTGTAGGGCCAGGGAGGCCTGAGGCTCATCCCTGGCTGACATGCTGCCCTCTCCCCGCCTTGCCCAGTCCATCCGGCGCCTGATGGAGGCAGAGAAAGTGAAGGGCTTCTGCCAGGTGGTAATTTCCTCCAACCTGCGTGACGGCGTGTCGCATCTCATTCAGTCTGGGGGCCTCGGGGGGCTGCAGCACAACACGGTGCTCGTTGGCTGGCCCCGCAACTGGCGACAGAAGGAAGACCATCAGACGTGGAGGAACTTCATTGGTAACATGGGGAGGGCAGGGGGCCGTGGGGGCCACAGGGGGCCATGGGGGCCATGGGGGCCATGGAGGCCATGGGGGCGGTGGGTTCTCCTTCCTGGGCCCAGGTGCTGTTTCCCAGACATGACAGGTGTTGGTGTTCAGAGTTGGCCATGTGCCGGACGCTGCGCCGGGTGCAGGGACTCAGGTGTGAAGGAGACAGTCCCAGGCCCTGCAGAGCAGGCTTGGCCCTGGGAGGGAGTCTGTGGAGGCCAGCGGAAAGAGCTACAGCTGTGAAGTTGGAGAAGCTGGGCTCTAAATCTCACCTCTGGCCTTTCCTAGCTGTGTGGGGCTCACAAGTGACTCACCCTCTCTGAGCGCTAGATACAGTAAGGAACGTTTAGAGACTGTGTTCTGTGTGCCAGACTCCAAGCCTCTCATTCTCTCAGCAGTCCTGTGAGGGCTGTTCCCTGTTACTTCCACTTTATTGGTGGGAAACCGACACACAGAGAGACTGAAGAGTCTGCTCCACATCGAATGAATCTGGAGGCTGCCCTGGCGACTCCAGCTATTCTGGGTCCTTAATGGGGGGTTATAGTTAGAAGGAAGCTGGGGTCTTCAGCGAAGCTGAGTGCGGAGAGTTCCTCATAGTCAGGAAGGGCAGGTGGTGTCAGTGACAGGTGGGGAAACTGAGGCCCAGCGAGGCTGAGAGGTTTTCCCAAATCCAAAAACAATGAAGTGATGAGACCTATGTGGATGTTGGTTTTCTGACGACTCCGTCCAAGGCTGGGGTGGGGGGGGTGGGGTGCTGGGTGCTGGGAGCCTCTGCGGCTGCCGCTTGGTGCAGGAAAGGGACCAGGGTCTCTGTGTTCCCATCTGGCCCTGTCCTTGGCCTTTCTCAGAGCTGGTCCGGGAAACCACAGCTGGTCATCTGGCCCTGCTGGTCACCAAGAACGTTGCCATGTTCCCTGGGAACCCTGAGCGCTTCTCTGAGGGTAGCATCGACGTCTGGTGGATCGTTCACGATGGTGGCATGCTCATGCTCTTGCCCTTCCTGCTGCGGCACCACAAGGTGAGGGTGGGCGTGGCTCCGGGGCTCCACCGAGGCCACCTCCGGGGAGCCCTCCCGGAGAGCTCCTGGGAAAGGGGGCTGACCTGACCGCTCTTGTCTGAGAGTAAGGAACTAATTGTGTCTCCCCTTGCAGGTGTCCTTGCCTTGTAAAGGAGAGCAATGCTTAACCCAAGCAAGGGATGCTTTAATGGGGGACCCTTACCTAAGCAGGAGAGTTTTTGTAGGGAGTGGCCCCTAAGATAGAGGATTTCAGGTCTGCATATAGGGATGGGAAGGTGGGCGGGAAGGGTGAGGGACAGAGTCCTCTCTCTTTTCGGGCTCTGGATCTCCTCACTGCCTCTGGGCTGGACCTTTCTGGGTCCGCTTCACCCCTCCAGGTCTGGCGGAAGTGCAAGATGCGTATCTTCACAGTGGCCCAGATGGACGACAATAGCATCCAGATGAAGAAGGACCTGACCACTTTTCTGTACCACTTGCGTATCACCGCGGAGGTTGAGGTGGTGGAGATGGTGAGTGCCCAGGAACAACCCCTGAGGTTTTGCTATCCTTTCTGCCCCTCTTGCCTCTTGGCCCCAGCACCAAATGGGGCAAGCACCAAACCCATCAGATTATGATGCTGGATCCCCTCCCCACCTTATCCACCTCCTAGCCTCTCACATAGTCACCCAAGTCAGTCTATCCATCTATCCATCCACCCATCCATCCACCCATCCATCCATCCCTTCATAAGAATAGCCATGTCATTATATGTGAAGCACTGTCTCCTATACTTTATATATATTAATTCTCACAGCAACCAATGAAGTAGATAAACTATCAGCATTTTCATTTTACAGATTAGGAAGTTGAGGCATAGAAAGGTCCAGTCATTTGCCCAGTGGTACAGCTATGTTGGCAGAGCCAGGATTCAAATCCCAGCAAGCTGGTGTCAGAGTCCACGCCCCCTGCCACTACACAACAGAGCCTCTCATCCGTGCTTTCCCGCGGTTTATTTATCCATCCTCCCATCCCTCTGTGTATTCATTAATGTATTCATTCACACAACCACCCATTCATCCCTATATGTATTCATTCATTACTGTTCTTTTATAAAATTTCATCCCCTTCTCCATTCACCCAGGTAATTAATTAATCTACTCATTCATACACCTGGTCCTGCGTTGGGCTGAGCAGGGAACAAGCTGCATTGCTTCCAAGGAGCTTTGCCCTCTGCTTTGTCCTTGCCTCTCACAGCTGTTGGTTAAACTAGGTCATTAGGTGGAGCGGCCCCAGGCTGGCAGAAGGAAGGGGGTCTGCTCCTTTCCCTTGGCCTTGCCCCTGAACTCATGCTTTCCTCCCTTGCCCCCATTACTCTGCCTCCGTCCTTGCCCGCCCACAGCATGAGAGCGACATCTCTGCTTACACCTACGAGAAGACACTGGTGATGGAGCAGCGTTCCCAGATCCTCAAACAGATGCATTTAACCAAGAATGAGCGGGAGCGGGAGGTGAGCTGGCCCTGGCTGGGCTCTGAGAGCCTTAAGCTGCTACCCACTCTGGGTCTGCATGGTGGGGAGGGCGCAGGGCTCCCACTCCTGGCCACTGGCACTGCCATCATCCTGGAGCTTCGAGCCCACCTCCCAGCACGGGCTTCCTAGCAGCAGGGGCGCACGGCCCGTTGCACCTACCAAGTCGGCCAGCCACGATGCCGATGCGGATGCGAGGGCTTTGGCTTGGGTGACAGATCCCCTCTCTATATGTGACTTCTGGGACCCAATGCAGAACAGTGGAAGCTAAATATGTATGGATGATGACTGCTCCAGAGTGTGAGCTATGAGTGTGGGGGTTGAGGGAGGTGTGAGTAATGTATTTCTCAGATTGAGGTTGATGGGTCCTTAGGGGAATGGGTGATGGGTACCTCTGGGAGCTGGGAAGGATATTGTCCAGGGCTGATAGTAAAAAAACATAAGAAATGCCAAGTGCACTGACCACTGGGAACTGGCCCTGGGCCATATGCTAAGATAGAGCCCTGCGGGGGGGGGGGGGGATGTTAACGCTTTGCTTGCTGGAGGGTGTTCTGCCAGGGGCAGCAGCTGTTTGGCAAGGATACACGGCAGTATTCTGACAATTGGTACCATTCCCAACAGTGTCCATCTGTGGCTGAGCATCAGCTCCAGCCATAGCTCTTTGCAGGGCATGGGTGCTGAGCGAGAGTAGAGCTGGTCCTAATCCGTGTCACTCTCTAGATCCAGAGTATCACAGATGAGTCTCGTGGCTCCATCCGGAGAAAGAATCCAGCCAACACTCGGCTCCGCCTCAACGTCCCGGAAGAGACAGCTGGTGATGGCGAGGAGAAGCCGGAGGAGGAGGTGCGCGGCTGGGGTGGTTTGGCCCCAGCTGGTGGGGGCAGAAGCTTCAGCCTCTACGGAAGTCACATGCTGCCCCTTCGTTCATCTCTCAGGTGCAGCTGATCCATGACCAGAGCGCTCCCAGCTGCCCCAGCAGCTCTCCGTCCCCGGGGGAGGAGCCCGAGGGGGAGGGGGAGGCAGACCCAGAGAAGGTTCATCTCACCTGGACCAAGGACAAGTCGGTGGCAGAGAAGAACAAGGGCCCCAGTCCCGTCTCCTCCGAAGGCATCAAGGACTTCTTCAGCATGAAGCCGTAGGGGCCTGGGGGCTGGGGACTGGGGTGAACCTACAGGGTGTTTGTTCCCTGTGGCAGAGCAAAGGAGCAGAGGGGGTCCTGGTCTGAAGACCTAGCCCATACCTTGTTGGGGTTTCCCCATCTGAGAACTGGGGAGTTGGGTTGATTGCTGAGGAGCAGCACTCCCAGGTGTAGGCCGTGAAAAAGTGAAGGGGTTGTGGCTGGGAGAGTGGGACCAGTATGTGCTTGGGGAGGAGGGGGTGATGATGGCAGGTCTTCAGTCTCCCCCCCTTCTTCTTCTGACCCCTCTCTTGTTCTTCTCTTTGCTTCCTGTGTTCCTCTTGTTCTTCTCTTTGCTTCCTGTGTTCCTCTTGTGTTTCCTGAAGGGAGTGGGAGAATTTGTAAGTGCTTCAGGATTTTTTTATTCTCTTTTCTGGGTTGGCCAGGGTCCCTGCTCTCTTGACTTTATCATCAACCCTCAGTTCCCAGTCCTGGCCTTTGGGGTCTCTGAATCGCCCAGTCTGGAGAGGCCTAGGGTTGACCGGGAGCCATCAGCCTGGGGGCACCTGGGGCTGGGTGGGCAGTGGGTCCAGCTATTCCGGTTCCAGCTTCCGCGCCCTCCTCCCCTCTACCCCTCCAGGAACCAGTCCAATGTGAGGCGCATGCACACGGCTGTGCGGCTGAACGAGGTCATCGTGAAGAAATCCCGGGATGCCAAGCTGGTTTTGCTCAACATGCCCGGACCTCCGCGCAACCGCAACGGTGATGAAAATTGTATCCTGGACCTAAAGTGAGGGGGTGGGGAGCGGTAGAGGAGGACGTCAGGGGGCCAGGGTCCCAGCCCTGGGAGGGAAGAGCTGAGCCCGTTCATGCTTCAGTTACCTCGGACCCAGACTCGGGCCCAGGGTTCCCTGTCGCCTATCGCGACCACCCCTATTCCATCAGGGAGGGGGGAGTGTGGGGGGAAAAGGGACGGTCTTTCTCCTTGACACGTGCTCAGACATGGAGTTTCTCGAGGTCCTCACGGAGCACCTGGACCGGGTGATGCTGGTCCGCGGCGGCGGCCGCGAGGTCATCACCATCTACTCCTGAGAGCCAGGACCTGCCACCCGGGCCCGAGCGCGCCCGGCCGGCGGCCCCGGAGTCCTCGCCGCGCCCCCCGCCGCTGTCACCGTTTACATACAGACCCTGTGCCCGCGCCCTGGACCTTTTCCCCGCCGCCTGAAGCCCGGAGGTCACGCCGCTCGGGGCTGACTCGGAGAGGACCGCCCCGCGCGGAGGCCGGAGCCTGGGCGCCCCGTGGGCGCGTCGGTCCGCGGGCCCGGCCTCGCCCCGCGGGAGGAGACGCTGCAATAAGGCCGGGAAGGCGCGGAGAGCAGAGGCGCGGGGCCGTGAGGAGCTCCGGCGGGCCTCGAGGCCCGGTCCTTTCCCCCGCCCCGCCCGGTCCTCCTCCGCCTCCCGGCGCGGGTCCGGCTGCCGGCGGCCTGAGGGCGCGCGGTGGGGAGGCCGCGCCCCGCCGGATCCGCCGCCCTTCCGCGCGGGGCCGCGCCTATACATAGTGTACAGGAGACATCGCGTGTATTTTTAACGTCCCCATATTTCTGTGACTAGAAGCGCAACAGACTTCTCTGCTCGCCGCTGTCGAGCTCTCCCGCTAGGGGCGCCCGTGGAAGGCGGCGGCCTCGGTAGGCTGATTTTTCCTGGACGTCCGAGAGTTTGGGAGCACAAGTGCTTTCGGCCCAGGCGGGAGTCGTAGTCCTGGCCCCTCGGCACCCCTGCCCGGCTCTCGCCTCCTCGCCCTTCCTGCGCGCCCCTGGCTTCCGACCCTTCCCGGGAGTTCTTTTCGGAGATGGGGTCCGGCTTTTCTTGGATCCGCCTCCCAGCGGCTGCCGGGAAGCGCGCGGCTTTTTCCCGGCTCCCGGGGAGCAGGCGCCAGGGCAGGGGAGGGGCTCCTCGGGGGTGGGGAGAAACCGAGGAAGCCCCGCCCCCGTGCCTTCGCTGGGGGAGCAGGCGTCTCTCCTCGTCGGCTTGTCTCCTGCTCCGCCTTTCCCACGGCTTCTCGCCAAAGACTGAAACCGGGGAGCTGGACGGCGTCCCCTCCTCGGAGTTGCGTCCCTGGGACAGGCGAGGGAGGAGGGGGGCGATTTGGGTTTAGGGGCAGACCCACCGAGGAGGCTCCTGCGCTGCCCCCGATGTGTTCCTTCTCCTGTCCCCATCCGGCAGCTGGCAGCTCCGGCCTCGGGGACGCAGCCGCCTCCTCCGCGTCCCGGGGCCCGGCCTCGCTGCCCAGCAGCGGCCTCTAGTTGCATCTCCCAGGCACCTGGGCTTGGGGGAGGGCTGGAGTCGCCACGTGCTTTGTTCTTAGCGCCTCTCTGCTCTCCTCCAACTAGGACCCAAAGCCTTTGGCTTCTCCAACTCCAATCCTTGGCGCTTTTGCTCCAAGCAGCCCGGTCAGGGCGCCCTCTATCCCTGGAGAAGGCGCATTGGGCGGGTTCCCTTCCCCCAGGGCACGTTACTAAGGGGGGGATAGGCACTGCATGCTCGTTCCAGCGCCCTCTGGGTTCAGTACCTCCAGCCCCAGGGCCCTCACATTTGCACCTAGTTAGATGTTCTGCCCACCTCCCAGAGCTGGGGCTACTGGGTACTCCTGACCTCACCACCTCCTTCCCTTTGAGCCCAAGGCAGAGAGCTGGAGCTGTTGCCATCTATAGACTGGAGCAGATGTGGCTGGAGGTAGGTCTGTTAGGGCAAACCCGCTGAGATTTGATGAGGGGGCCAGACAGACTTTTCATTAAGTTGGAAGTATTAGGACACCAGCCCCGCCCCCCACATGGCCCCCCTGCATCTTCCTAAAGACCACCCTCTGAGAACCACAGCTGGGCCTAGCCTTCTGGGGGCCTGAATATCCCAGGCTAAGTAGTGGGCTGGGCAGAAGAGGAAGAAGGCTGTATCAACACCAATTAGGGAACCAAAGTTGCACTATCTGGGCCCAGAATGTCTGGTTGGCAAGAGCAAAGTCTCCGTTGAGGAAGACAAACATCCCACAACAAAACCCAAGTTTTCTGTGCTACATGTGCAATATTTGTTATGAATGTTATCACAAGTCATTCATCAAATTATCTTTATAATCACTGTAGCTAGATGTTTCATGTCCATTCAAGTGACTTTTATTCTGAGTGCAATATTTCAATAGCCTTGTAGTGATAACTAGTGTTGCTTTTGTTTTAGACGATCTATGTGCAGGGCAATGCAATGAAGTTGAAAACCCTTGTAAATAGGAGAGGTTGCGAACCAGATCAAGATTATTTATTACTATTATTAGGCCTGCCTTCAATTTTCATTGTGTTTCAGTATTCCGCATTCTGCCTCAGTACTTATCTTGTGTTCTTTGTGCCAATACGGAAAGGAGCGCGTTGGTTCTTTCCTTTATTGTTGAATGCTCCCATTTAATGCTTTATAGCTTTTACTGTATTTTTTAGACTCCCATCTGCACAAAATGCAATAAAAATAATTTTATTATACCCTTCACAGCCTGAGGTGTGCTGTTTGGACCCCCGAGGGGGACGGATGAGTCGGTAAGAGGGGTACTCAAGGTGTCTCTTCAGGAGCCAAACCTCCTCATCAGACCCTGTCACTGGCGGAAGGGGGCTGGGCTGGTCCCCCAGGTCTGGTGGCCTGGTTTGTGTCCTGGCAGCTGTGGGGCCCTGTCCTGGAGAGTACTGCCATCATCCTGGGAGAGCAGGCACTTAGCAGGTCAGGCTTGCCCCATCCCCAGCCCACCGGGGGCCTTGTGCCCGTCACTTCAGCACACCCGCTCCCGGTTTCCTGATGAGGTTACTGAATGCCCTCTAGGCTCCCATGGCTATGACTCTATGGTCCTGGCAACTCCTCACAGAGAATGGGCAGAACAGAGGGTGGCAACTGAGACAAAATCAAAACAGAGTGTCCCACTCCACTGGCCAGAATGGCCTCCTCAGGGTCCCGTGTTCGAGTTAAAGAGGATGAGCCAGCTGCCACAGTGAAAGTCTACCACAAACAAGCATCGTCATTAGCCAGTAGGCTTCAGTTCTGGATTGTTATTAAAGCTTTTAAGTAGGTGGAATGCATGAGAGCCTGGGATTAGAAGGTCTTCAGGCCTGACCGCAGGAGGAGGGGAAGAGGGGGCAGACTTCATGGCAGACCTCACGGCAGACTTCGAAAGTAGTCAGGGCTCTATCAGGGACCTTCACCTTCTGACCTTGGGAGGGAATGCCCCAGCAAACAGAAAGCCCCCAAGAGACAACACAGGTTTTACTTTTCCATTTTAATTAAAAAGTAATCATCTCATCTTATTAACAACACAGAATTCCAAAGAGGAAAAAAACACTCTATAACACAAACAGGTCAGAACATAAAATGCTGCCACCTGGGGACCTTGAATTTTTGAAATCATTGTTTGCTCAGCCACTGGCAGGGACTCAGCTGAAGTCACTGCTCTCCCTCATCCCTGCCAGGGGCCCCTTGAGACTGCGATCCACAGGGCTCTAATGAGCACCATCCCTAGGGAGAGGGCAGCTTCCTTTGGCTCCATTTAGAGCAGCAGCCAGAAGTCCTCCCTCTAATAATTTCACTCTGGCTCAAAAGTTATGAACAGCCACCTGTATCAAGGACATGCCCAGCTACCAAAAGTCTGACATCAAAATGGTCCCTACTTCCCGCTGCTCAGAAAACAAGAATCCAGATGAAAATAAGAATCTGATTTCTGAGCCCAAAGCTCAAAACTATCACTGGAAAAAAAAAAAGGGTGTTCCCTGCCAGAGTCTAGAGCTGCCTTCTCATGGCCTCCATGAAACTAGCACTGGAGAGGGAGAGGCTGATGGAAATGTGAAGGGGGTGAGAGTGGTCAGGGTCCAGATTCACAGTTCTTGTTGAACTGCTGGTGACTGAGCCTGTTCAGCCCACTGGAGATCCTCCAATGAAATGGAGGAAGAAAAAGAAAAATCAAGAAAACCCTAAACCAACAACCATGGATGGTCCAGAAAAGCGCCTGCTGCTGCGGGGGCACCGACTTTCGGCCTCTCTGGGGCAGCTGGTCTGTGAGTCCTCAAGCAGACCCCACACACGTGGGATGGGGGGCACAACAACAGCACTGTGCTCACCAAGCCTAGGCTGGTCCTCTGCAACCCTGGGCAAGAGCTGTAGACGGGAGCTGGAGATCTGGTCAGCCTGTGTAAAACTGGAAAACCTTGGTAGATTCAAAATGAACAAAGGCGGTGGCAACTGACATTAAAGTGCGTTCCAAACTCAGCCGATCGGACTTGGCTTCCTCGTGCCCCCCCACCTCCAAATCCAGTGGACAGAGAGATCAGAGAAACCCACAACATATAAACTGAGCCCAGACGCCTATACTGCCCAAGTGACCCCAGAGATATTTATTTTCTACAAAACAAAAAACAAAACAGCAAAAGAAGATACACCCCCAAATGCAGTATAAACTCTGACTCTGGAAGGAACAAGCAACACAGCCTCGGGCAGGAGAGAGAGCAGGTGGTAGAAACATTTGATGTAGACCTGAAGAGGCGCAGAGAACATCCTCCAAATAACTCTACTTGAACGCAGTAGCTGGGAGGCCAGGGGACGAAGGGACTGGGGGTAGTTGAGAAATTGAGCCTCAGTAATGCCTCTGGTAAGATCCCATCGGGGCCGGGGGTCGCCCCACCTGTGCTGTGGTCTGGCTAACCAGGTGGGAGAGAGCAGGGCCACTCTGGATCAGGGTGTCCAGAGCCTTCTGTACACTTGGATTGTCAAAGTTGATACCTGTGGAAGACACTGGCCTCTGGCTAGCCATGTTGCTGGCAGGTGCCAGGCGACTGGAAGGTTGGCCAAAGAGCCCTTGGGAAGGAGCCCCAGGCCTGGGGCCCATGTTCCGAGCAGATCCTGCCTGTCCCAAAATGTTTGGAGGCTGATTGCCAGAGGCCTGTGATCTTTGCTGAGGCTGGCTGTTCGCTGCTGTGGAAAAATTCTGGTTCTGGGTGTTTCCGGCAACAACTGAGGGAGATGCAGAGCTGCTATTGGCCACAACCGTGCCACTATTGAAGAGGCTGAGGATTTTGGCCTGAAGCTCTTGCTGGGAGGTGGGGGGTACAGCTGGATTGGGTGTAGCAGAGGGGAGCACTTGGCCGCTCTGGAGCGGTTGGGAGCTTGGCTGTGTCTTCAGCGAGGCACCCGAGGTCGCCCCGAGTGGTTGGCGGGAAATCGGGCCTAAAAGATAGGAGGAGGTATCCAGTTGAAAGTACCCTCCCTGGGCAGGCGGCTTAGCAGCCAGGGAAGAACAACAATCACTGATCACATCAATCACATAATACACAGACTATAACATCAACTTCCCCAAGGGGCTACTTCATGGTATGTGCTGTCTCCAGGAAACAGCCTAGATGCCCCAGAACATTTAAGGGCAAAAGGGCATCAAACTCGGGTACCAGGTGGTCAGCAAACCTAGCCCACCCATCACCACGTTCACTAGAGGGGCTGAAATTCAGTACCCAAATCTTAAGTTATCATTACATCAGTAAGGACGGCCCATGGGAAAACCCAGGGCATGGGCTCATTCCCCTTACCCCCCCCCCCCCCAAAGAGCCTGGGCCTACCACCCTCCCAACAGAGCCTGGGGGTTAGAGAAATGCAGAGTCAGAACTTCACCTCGGCCCTGCCACGTAGCTCACCAGGCAGAGAGTCGGTGCTGCTCCTCATAAGGCGCTCCTTCCGCTCTCGCAGGTAGTTTATGATCTTGTCAGTCTCCTCGGCAGTGAGGTACCTATTATCTGCTAGTAGGTTGAGGAGGCTTTGGATGGCCGGAGGGTGGCCCCCGCGCACTCCTTCCTCGGGGCCCCCGCGCTCCCTTTCTTGCAGGATGGCTTCATCGGCCATCTTGGCTGCCTGTCTGGCAATCTCCTCACGCTCCTTCTCACGACACTCGTTCTTGTAGCGCTCATAATTTCTGGCCACCAGCACCATGGCGTCTGCCTGGGGCATGTTGCGATGCTCTGCAGGAGAGAAGGGCAGGAATTATTTTCTCCTCTAACGTACCTGACTGCCTACTTGTTGGACTCCACCACGCCTTTCCTAACCTCAAACCAACAAGAAAACCATTTTGGTGACAAAAACCTTGGGATGGGTAGTAGAGGGGGAAGGAGACGAAGGCTGGGAAGATAAGTGAATGGGTTTCTTGGTGGGGAACACATACCTTCCACAGAGCTGGTTCTTTGGGGGAATTCCTAGATCACACAGACTTGTAGCAAAAATCAAAGAAACACAACAGTCTTCCACAGATTCAAAAAGACCACATAGGGAATAACCATGGGAGGCAGACCGCAGGAGGCCAAAAAAGGCCTCTAAAGCCTGGCTCTCGGATGCAGTGCTCAGGATGGAGCTGGCTTGTTTTTGAATTCAAGAGTTCAAAGGTCACAGATTAAGATCAAGTGTAATCCCAAATAACCTCCTCTCATCACTGGCAGGCAATAGGACTTACAGGGTGGTGAGAAGCCTCAGAACTTTACATGAATGTCCTCATACATCTTGAGAACTATTCCGCACAGAGACAAATGACCAAATGTCCTAGTGGAGAGCCTTATGTATTTTACAGGTATGGGTATAACCTGTCAGGCAGAGAGATTCTGTGTGTGCTGGGAAAGGGAAAAGTCCACACTGGAGGAGCAATGACCAGGGCATCAGTTGGCCAAGTCCCAATATGTGGAGCATGAAGCACTACAAGTGACTTCAGGGAAGGGCTTCAAGGACTTCTGGGGCCTCCTCCCTGCTCTCCTGCCCCTTCTACTTCTCTAGTACACTTGAAGACCGTATCCTCATCACCTGTTGTGTTCTCTGTCCCTCAGCGAAAGCAAGGGGTCTACTGCACTCAGAGCACTGCGTGCCAGAGACGCATGGCACCTGCTTTCACGGGTGAGAGCTGACGGTGTGCCTCTCTTCTGAAGTGACTTCATATTGGTGGCTTGAAATAGGACACAGCGGGAGCATTTACATCATGGAGATCAGCAAATACTGTAAACCACATTGCCTCCTGCCCCCTCCCCAGAACTAGCTGTTAAACATTAGCTGGCATCCCACTGTCTCTACCTATGGACTACATGTCTTCTCTATAGCAGGCCCAGAACTGCACGTACTAAGAGAGTATCAGACGAAAACGTGGCCATGCAGATCTCCTCCAGGGTGCTTATAAAAGGGCCCTGCCACATTTTGAGCTGACTTACAAGTCATTTACCCAAAACCTGCTTCTTCTGAGTAAGGCATGAAAGACTTAGCGGACTAATGACTACCTCTGGAAATCCGACCCACTTGGGCCTCCATACCTTGTGGGGTTCCAAACATGATGTTGACTGTGCAGGAGCGGTGAATCTGGTGTTGCTGGGTGATGACGATAGCAAAAGGAGACCCACCCCTGCTAACATCCTCCAAGGCTTGTGACAGTGACACCTCTGTGTTGAGGAAGATCAAGTCCACTACCATGCCTAGGTCTCGTACCTTCCGCCCCACAGATTCAGCATAATCTCTGTAGAAACAAACAGGATCCAGGTGAGTCCTCCTTGACCAACCCCCAACCTCTACAATGCTGCACCTCAGCCGCGGCGTGTGCCCCTAAGCGGAGTTCAAATCTTAGCGTATCTAATGCCTCCCTAGTGTCCTCTTCAGGCTCTAAGAATCTAGACCAATTCTTTCTCTTATATTAGTTCTGAATGGTTATGACTAGCGCAGAATGGTCACACACAAGTTGCCAATAGTGCAGTATTTAATACCCAGTCCTTCTCTTGGTCCTTCCTTAAAACACCATCCTGCTGCCCAAGACCCGTGGCGTGTGTCTGTCTTTGCGGTGGCTACATTATATAATGGGAAAAAAACATGGGCTTTAATGCTACAAGGGATAGATATGGATCCCAGCCTTATCATTTACTTAAAGAGTTGTGAAGATTTAAGCAAATTCCTTAACCTCTTACGAGCTTCTTTACCAATAAAACAGGAACAATATGGCTTGGTATACGTCATTCCCTTGACTTTCTTTCCAGTCTAAATTAGATCCTTGATGTATTTATTCTCCTAGGGCTCATCACTCAATATATCCACTTTTGTCATCTGCCTGACAGCTCCACAAGAGGAAGGGGCCCTGTGTGTGAGCTACCAGTACGGCCCCAGTCCCTAGCTTCACCATACCCGTAAGAGGAGCTGAATGAATATACATGTAACGTGATGAGTGTGAAGATTAAAAATAATTTAAGAAAAGCGCCTAGCAAGGGGTAGTAGAGTAGGTACTCAGAAAATGACAGCTATTACCATGTGTCAAGAAAAAAAAGCTATCTACAGTCAAAGCAGCATCTATCTCTAAACAAAGGCAGCCCAGAGCCTGGGAACTCTGCCTGCTGCTTGGTGTCTCGACACCTATTTCCCTAGTCTCTGCCTTGAAATTAGCTCTTTAACCTCAAACTGCTAGAAAACACATGAAGTTATTTACTAACCACCTGGGGAAAGGGAACATAGCTAGTGCCAAAGCCTGCAAGCTGCTGTGTTCCCTTCTGCCTCTCTACTCAGTCTCTTCAGGAAAGAATCTGAAAAAGAGGCGCACGAAAAGGTACTGTGAATTCCGGATTGGCCAGAATGGTCTCCTAACAGTCCTGCAAGATCATGGACCTTCACAAAGAAGGTTTGGCTGACAAATGCAGAGACATGCACCTTTCAAAGCATCGGGGATTCAGGATTTTCCCATGAAGGGGGCACCTGCTGCTTTGCATGACATCCATTCCCTCTCCAATTTCCTTTTGGGAAAGCACCCTTTTACTGAGTCTGTATGATGCCACAGACCTAATTCTACCTTTAGCTCTAGGAATGGGTACATAACCTAGCCCTGGTCAATCAAGGCATCCCAGCACTGCTGACCCAAGGATGGGAGAGTAAGCTAGGTCAGTCCAGTAAGAGACAGTTCCAGGCTTTTAGGTGGAAGCACTGGGAAAGAAGCTTCTGCTAAGATAAATGTCTAGGGTCAGTGCCCTTCTGTGTTTTCAAGTAGAAACCATGTCTGAGAATGAAGGCGACACAGAGACCAAATCTTGATGGTTTGACCGTGGATGTGGCCATACCCAAAGCTGCCAGTCAAGGAAATTAAACATTTCTCTTTGGAGCCTAAGACAGTTTGCAAAGGCTTTTTTGTCAAGCTACAACTGACAGAACTCTGGATAAATACAAGAGAGCAATGCTAGAATATACAGCCCCAATTCAGTAGATAGAGCTGCCAAAGGAAGTTTGATTTTCTCTCTGACCTTTCTCTTTACTCAGGAGAAATAGCCAAAGGATTCTTACTTAGTCTGCTTGTTGACCACAATCACAGAACAATCAACAGGCCTCTCGGCATCAAAACGTCTCTGGATTTCCTCAAAGTATTGACGATAAAGTTCTTCTCTACGCCGTTCCTCACGTTTCAAACGCTCTGTAAGATACCAACAAGAAAAACTGAATATGGACTGTGACTTTCTATAAAAATAAGTCACAGGCCTTATTGTGAATCCCAAACTACTTGCAGGCCAAGATCATAACATAAACATATGCTCTCTGAATTACTCTTCTGGACTACCTCCTAAAAAATAGCCAGTATAATTGTTCCTCACTATGATAAATTCACTGAAATGGAATTGTTGGATTAGAGGGTATGGTCACTTTAATGTGTCATCTGATTATACACTACACCAAGGCTGTTACTAACTGATCCCCTCAGAGAGGTGGATCACCTAGTGCTGTTTCTCCACATCTTAGTCAACATCAGGTATTGTCATTTTCTGAAAATTCTTGCTAACCTGGTAGGTAAAAGATGGTATTCTGCGATTATTCTAATTTGCAATTTGGGAACAACTATTTAAAACCTTTATTGACAGGTTTTTGTAATTTGTTCTGAAAAAGACCATGCAGCCAAGTTTTATTATAAATTAAAAATGAGGTTCTTAATTCAACTATGAAATAATTAAAAAACTTTAAAGATGTAATGAGAAAAATGAGGTTTTGAAAAAACATGTTTGTCCTTACCTAAAAAAGAGATGCTGTTAGACGAAAATTATATATAAAACAAAAAAACCACATCATGTACAGACAGTGCAAACCATAGTAGTTATTTTGTTAACTAAAGGGTAAAAAGCAAGCACTCAACCTTCTTTAGCTCCAATCTTTTCTTCATCTCTTACTGCTGGAATCTCATATTCATTTCTTGTTACATGACTAAATCGGATGATGGTACTAATTTGCATTTTATAAATTATTTTCAAGCTGAATGTTTCCTACATATTAGGGTATTTTTATTTCTTCTTTTTGTGGATTGCTTTGCCAAGACATTAGTTATTTCCAGTTAGTTATTCATTTCCTGCTTCAGTTGTCAAGTGTTTCACCAGTAAAAGAAATAAATTACTGCTTTACCTTTTACACGAGATTGACTTTCTGGGCCTGGAGGGCCTCGTCCATCAAAGCTATCCCTGTAGCGGTCAAAGTAAGGGTCGTCCTTCCTCCTGCAATAGTCATCCATTCGCAGGTATCGGTCATAAGAGCTTTCTCTCCTGAAAAGCGGAAGAAATTTGCACAAAGTTAAAACTCACCTATGCTGCAAAACTCAGATATAGAGAATTCTTCAACACCCATTCCTCTGTGAGGAAGCAGCATAGGAAGGCAGGACTTTGGGATTAGACAAACAAGTTCTGTGTCTGAGATTCACTGCTTATCAGCTCTGTGGCTTTGACTGTGTTAACCTGCTTTGTAAAATGACTGACAATAACTACTGGTACTGATTTTGATGCTTCCCCATCCCCCTTGCCTGTTTTTTTTTTTAAAAGCTATGGCTTAAAATACATACATATTTCACACATATATATATATATTTTTTTCCACATATATACACAAATTTCTCATCATCTTGAGCAGAACACTCAGAACAGAAACTCTGTACGCTGTACCCATTAAGCAGGAACTCTTCATTTCCCATCCCTGTAACTGCCAATCTATTTTCTGTCTCCATGAATTTGCCTTCTCTAGGTATTTCATGTCAGTGGAATCATACAGTACTGTTTCTTCCATGTCATCTGGATTATTTCATTTACCATTATGTTTTCAAAGTCCATCCTTGTTGTAGCAGGTGTCAGAATTACCTTCCATTTCATTGCTGAATAAAAGTCCACTGTATGGATATATCACTTTTTTCATTCATTCATCTTTTGATGGACATTTGGGTTTTGTCCACCTTTCAGCTACTGTGGAGTGCTGTTACGCACACTTACATGAAAGAATCTGTTTGAGTCCCTCTTTTCAGTTCTCTTGGGTATATACCCGAGAGTGGAATTGATGCGTCTGAGTAATTCTGCTGTATGTTTAGAGGAACCTCCTGCCAACCGTTCTCCATTGCAGCCACACTATTCTATGTGCCCACCAACAGTGTATGAGAGTTCTATCTCTCCACACCTTGCCAATACCTGTTGCTTTCTTTTGTTGTTTGCCTTAATAAATGATTATAGCCAGCTAACAGATGTGAAAGAGTTGTCCATTGTGGTTTTGATGTGCACTTCCCTTTTGACTAATGATGCCGAGTGTTTTTCCTGGACCTACTGCCCACGTGTACATTTTCCCTGTATTTCTGCTATGCCAAAACAACTTGTACTCTATCTTTTTTTTTCCATTTGCACAATGCTGCCTTTCATAGGTCACATGGAGAGATCCAGATTCATTCACTAAGTATAATACATCAAACATGCACACATTCAGCAAATATTTATTGAGTAGCACATCTGTCACTTGATAGACATTGGAAATACAAGGCTGATAAAGTCACTGCCTTACAGAGCTTTCAAATAGTTCAACAAACACCCATAAAAAAGAATTTTACCAAAAAACCAATAAAAATCCAAGCAGATGGCTGTATATGTACCTGTACATGGGCTCTCGGGAGTCTCTCATATCTCTGTATCTGTCGTACATGGGGTCCCGGTGATCTCGAAAATCCCTAGAGTCTCTTAGATCACGAAAGTCTCTAAGGTCTCTCATGTCCCGAGCATCACGCATACTTCGGCTGTCTCTGTGATCACGAATGTCTCTGCTATCTCTGTGGTCCCGCATATCTCGGGGGTCTCGCATGGCTCTGCTATCACGGGCATCCCGGCCATTTCGGCCATCCCTCGGCTCTCTCCTTGGGCTTCCTCGGATTGGGGATCTATCACGTCTTGTATCTCGGCCGTCTCCAAAGCCATATGGATCTCTGTGGGAGGCAGCAAGGAGGAGCTAAGACAAAGAAATTGAAGGTAGCCAACCCTTCAGCTCTTTTATTGGAGGAAGTCCCCACCCTCTCCAAGCATTTTTCTCTAAAACATGGTAGCCAAACAGGGAGAACATGACTAAAATTTTAAAGACTGTCACCCATTTGGTCAGCAAATAAAGACTAGTAGGTTCCAGGATCCCAAAAGATTACGACATCAAAAGAAGAAAGTATGACCCAAAGCCAAAGGTTTGACTGGAGTCACAGTATTTGCCAGGGAGTTAACATGCCACGTGATCATCTCAATCTCCACAGGTTTTCAAAGTGGAAGCATCTTTCCTCTAGAACCTGTTTTCTCCCACCAGACACGTTTGAAAGAGATTTTAAAAGGGGGGAAAGTTGCAGGGACATAGTGAGGGGCAAGACTCAAGAAGAAAAAAGAAACAAATGCACAATTTCATACATAGTAACAGTGATCGAACTAGTTCCTAAAGTACAGAAAACTTCACTTAAAATATCTAACAGGATGGTCAAATTAAGGGAAAAGAAAGAACAAGTACAATATGACACACACTAAGGTATAAGAACACTCAGCTTCTTGTCTTCTTAACATAGTAAGTGAGTAGTGGTTTCTCTCGGTCAGTGTTTAATGCAGAACCTGGTTCCTTCTTTTTTTTTTTTTTTTCTTTGAACAGTGTTTGAAGTCATACATGTCATACATGCTTGGGCTTCAAGAGACACCCCGCCCCACTGGAAACTAAAACTCAACATACCTAAAATTCAACTTCTTATTCAACCTACTTCTTAGTCCCATTTCTGATGATTTTTCACTTCTGCTGAAAATGACCTTCCTAGTTACCAAGGTTTAAGTTCTTGAGAGTTAATGTTGATTCTTCCCTTCCTTTCCTCATAAAGTCACTTGAATCCTGTTCATTTTTCTTTTTCATTCCTACTGGATTCCCAAGTTTAATCCAAACCTTTATTTTTATGCTCGACAGCAACAAGTCTCTAAAACAAAACAAAAAACCCAAACCAAACCAAAAACCAATCTTCCAGATTTCAACTCATACACATCAGACTAACCATACAGATTTCTACCTGTTACCAATCACAACTTGACAATCACACTTCTAGGTACCCCTCCCTAACAAATCTGGACGCTTCCCAATTATTACTGCTCCCCCATTTCCTGATTCAACCTCAGTTGTTCTATTCGTATGACTTAACTCACATGACTCTATCTGCTTCAGGATTTCTGTTCACATGTTCTTTTTCAACTTGGAATACTTTTCCTGTACTAATGCAAGTACCACCCAATCCTCACAGGAAAGTTCATGTCCCCAATCTCCCAAGAGATCTTCTTTAATCTAATCACTGCTGGTTTCCTGCTGCTCAACCTTAGCATGCCACCGCTATTCTCATCTCTGGTAGTCACCTTTTCACAACAGTGTCTTCTTGTCTGACCTACTTTACGGATTTCCACCTCCATAAAATCTGCCCTGAACTCTTGAACATCACCAACAAATATGCTCCTCCTCCAGTCTTTCTATCTCAATAAACGGTACACCTACCTACACAGTTACTCAAGCCAGGAAACAGAATGTCGTCTTTTCCAAAGCCCCAGCCACTCTTCCAATCACATTTTCAAATTCTGTTCATTCTTTTTCTAAAATTCAATTCTGTTCATGTTTATTTCCATCAGTACTGCTGAAGGCCAACCCATAATGACCTCTCCCTAAAACTACAGCAAGAGACTTCTACTGTGGGGAAAGTCTTCCTCATTTCTGCTCTTGCCTCTTTTCTAATCTTTCTCTGTATTATTTTAGAGTGATTTTTCAAATATGTAAAAATATTTCACTGGTTTCCCACAGTATTCAGAATTCAATCCAAAATTTCCAGTAAGGTCAGGTGCTGCATGGTCTTGACTGTCTTCTCCAACCTCACCCCCTCTCCTCGGAAGTTCACCACTATCTTGCCACACTGGCCTTTTAGCTGTAACTAGCCAAGGCTTTTCCTGGTGCCTCTACGTGAGCAGCAAAAACAGACCATACTCATTCTCTATGTCTCAGCATAATATGTGTCTCTTACTCTTGATTCTAATAGTCTAAAAGTTTATTTTCTGCCCTTAAATAAATCCTGGTCACATTTTCTCATGGCACTGTTTTTACTTGTCATTTATCACAATTTGATGTAACTATTTACTTGTGTAACACCTGTCTGCTCTACTAGACTGTGAGTGCATGGGGATAAGGACTGTCAGTTTGACTCTCCACTATAAACCCACTATGTCAGTTTATAATGTCTGGCATGCAGCAAATGCTCCATGACTTATGTTGTATGTATTTCTATCACTGCACTTATCACATGGCTCTGTAATTACCTGTTTACATGGCTTCTCTACTGAAGAGTAAGCTCTCCTGAAGTCTTTGGATCCCTAGGACATCAGCATGGTTCAGCAAATGTTTAATAAATTGAATTATTCAACTCAATGGTAAGCCTCTTATGAGTAGGCGTCATATTTTGTCTGTACTTTTGTCATCTACCATGATTACACATATCAGCAGCTATCATGATGCCATCAAGCCTGGAAGAAAGCCTCAATTCTACTTCATTCACATGGGCACAGTAAAAAGAATTTATATGCCAATTCTGTATCTATGAAAAGTCCTTGCCATATATTTCAAGGTTCACAGGTACTCTTGATTTGTGGGAGCAAACATGGGAGACCAACGAGTTTAAATGAGGAGGTGCTAAACATTTTTCCTATTAAAGTGCAGACTAACCAAGATACTTCGTTTTTTCTCACTATGTCACATAATCTTCCTCACATATATATCATCTGATAGAGTATATAATGTGGGCAAACACTCAGGATCCTATGGGAAGAGACAACTGTAAATATTTTTGGATTAATGATCAGCAGATAAACCGGCCTTGGGGAGCAGTCAGACGTACTCATTAGAGGTAGAATCAGATTTCAATTGTTCCTGGCAACCAGGGATGAGAGACACCAGGAACCTGATAGACCACAGACCACCCACAAAGCCTTCGGGTGGTGGAAATGAGGGGTGGGGATATGGCTAAGAACACCGAGTCAGAGCACATTATTCACAGCCTTTGGATAATTAAAAATGCCTTATTGTTCTCATTCTTTTGAATCCACTGAAATACCTTACTTACCTTACTTACCTCCATCCCTGGAGGCTGACTATAACCCTAGATGCCCAAAGTCTCGATTCATGCTTCCAGTGTGAGAAGGCAAGCACTCCCTTTCCCTCAGTGAATCTAAAGTCCATGTGCAACAAAACTCCTAATTCCCTCATTGCCTTCTGGGTAAAATGTAGAAAAGACGATATTCACAAGGGGGAAAGAACCAAAGGAATGGTGGAAGTAGGGACAGAGAAGATAATACTATGACAAGGCAAAGCTTTTCTCCTTTCTCCAAAAGACCAGTAGTATGGCAGAAGCTGCTCTTCTAGAGACAAAAACAAAAAAACCTTTTAGGGTCACTTTAGGGCCCAAAGATCTCCCCAGAACAAAAGGGCTCCTGCTGTTGGCCCCAACATCTTTCTCAAAACAAGAACCAGCTAACAAAAGAGAGGTACAAGGTGCAGGATTAAGACTGCACAAGGAGGAAGCCTCTGAATGAGATGCTTGACCTTAGTTAACAAGTGGGTTAAAAGCAAGTTTCTGGAGCGTAACAGGCTTCACAACTCATCCCAGAGGTGTTTTACTGGAGACCAAATGCAGTGTACCCTCAGGCACCAGGTCACTAGAAGCTAAAAAGAAACAACCTTTTAAACTGAACCAGTTAAACAAATTTCAGCACTGGAGTCCACAAACTGAAGGCAGATGACAAACACTACTAAAATCGCTATAAATTTCTCATCTATTCAGCTTGGGAAAAAGCCAAATGCTCTTTGCCTTGAGAGAAATATAGTCGTATCATTTGGAAACATTTAGGAGGGAAGAGAAGGGTGGGTGAAGGGAAAAGTCACGGCTCAGATGGTATAGTGATGTGCTTCTGGCACAACAGCTTCTCTTCCGGGGACTACAGAGGCGTGCAGAGCACTATGCGTTTGAGAGCCTACAGAGTAAGAACTGACAGATGATCATCTCAGAAGTCTGTGATGGACTTTAAGCTTCTCTTCTTCCAGAGACTGAAACCTCAAGCCCAGAATGGTGTTCTTTGGCCTTGGCTCTATGGAATGTCAGGGAGGAAGGCCTCTGTCCTTTTTTGTCAGCATCTCCTTTCTGTTCACTGGAGTATTTTCCTAGGCAGGGCCAGCTCTTTTTTTTTTTTTTTTCTTTTTCCGTTCCTGGAAAAAAAATCTTTAGTAGTAGTTGTCAGTACTTCTGTTCTGTCACAGATACTGTCCACAAATACCATTATGTAAAATGGCTGGCTGCTGTGTGATGTTGATCCCCCACCATGATGGCTCCACATTACTGTGAGAAACGGAGACAACAGACTTGCGCAGAATTTTGCCATTAGGTGCTGGTAGGATATGGGGTGCAATGAGGTATCACACCTCATAGATCCAAATTTTTTAAGTGTCCATGCTTCTTCCTAGGAAGCATGCTGATGATTTTCTCAAGCACAAATATGACATTTCTGTTGGTAGAGGTGGTACTTCCTGAGAACCGATGGCTGTTCTTTTAAGTGTTAGTGCAGAGGTAATCACAGCCTGGAATCATAATTGCGAGGCCCACCCGGAGCTAGCGTAAGGAACAAGTGGTTATCAAAGGAATTAGCACCGTAGATAGAAGTCATCTTGAGCCACATAAGAAACTTGTCTACAGCTAGGATATTTCTGGTGAGCTGATCCCCAATGACTTTCACCAAAGAGGCACCAAGCCTAACATCCTTAACAAATACATGGGGAAAATTCTCTGTAGAGCTTTTGATGTAGACAAATTAGCTCTATTTGCTCTTTTTAGTCAGACAGGAAGGTTTAGGAAATAGAGTCTCATTTGGAGGCCACATCTGTGTAGGGATATGTTCCAAGACCTGGATTGCCAGGGTATTGAGCTGAAGACAGAAATTGAGAATATCTGAGGTATGACCAGACTCCAGTCTCTGAAGAAGGTAAGGGCCAGTGCCTAGCCCCAGTGCTAGACAGCTTACACGGTAACAAGCAATGTACTCAAGAGTCCAATGAAGTGGTCCAAGGGTTAAATGATGAGAATTCAGGTCAGAATTTGATCCAAAGCAGGGATCCCAGATGCAGAGTGCTGTGCTTGGCTGGGCCAATATTGTCAGAATTATACACTGACAGCTGGAGTCACTGGGGAGGCACATTACTGAACAGAGAGCAATGCCAGCAGAACTGTGGCTTACAGAGACACTTGAAGAGGTGATAATCCTGTGAAAACTCCCAAAGATACTTAGGTGTTTTGACACTCAAGGTTAATGTCCAGCAAAACAAGGTGTTACAAAGGTCTTGCCAGCATGCTTAGAAACAATTTTATTAAAAGGTGTAGCACTGAACACATAAAAGTACAACTTAAGGGAAATATTTGCCACAAATATATCCCCCCCCCCCCCAGGAACAATGCATTCCCTCTGGCTGGGGACACCTAACTGATTTGGGTTGCCAAATGAAGGCAGTTTGGCAGTTGTCAACAGACTGGTATATTTTAAATGACTTTAAGGCTCTGATTGGAAATATGTACACAAAGAGTGACATCCAGTGTTCACCCTTAGAGAAATGATCAGCCTCTTCCAGGTTAACTAGTCATCCATACTGCCTACTTATTCCATTTTATTTCTGCCCTACTGATATACCATAAGAGACAATACATGACCAGCGTGATGATTAAAATGTTAGCGTTCTGTTTTGAATACAATATTCAAATTTGTTTAGCTTTAGACTTTAAAATTTTTTATTCATAAAGGTAAAAAACTGAGACTCTCTGCTCAGGTTTTAGACGGGGCTCAGGACAGATTTTACAAAATGTGAATATCCTTCTTCCCTGAACCTTATTAAGCATAACTGTATGACACTTCATCATGTTAAATAACATGCTGAAGAACCCAGTTAGGGACACAGCACCAAGGGGGAAGACTGATTCTTGATGGAAATTAAATTAGCCCAACTGTGCCTCCTACTGACTGTAAAAAGAAGCAGGAGGCTACGGCCCTATTCACATCCCAAACAACCTCATTTTAGAAATTGTTTCTGAGGAAGAGGATTTTTCTTTTAAAGCTTTTATTTATTTGAGAGAGTGGGTGAGCATGAGTGGGGTGGAGGGGCAGAGAAGGAGAAGCAGACTCCCTGCTGAGTAGGGAACCCAACAGAGGGGACAAATGACCTGAGCCAAAGGCAAGTGCTTAATTGACTGACCCATCCAGGTGCCCTGAGGAAGGTGCTATTTTAAAAGGCATATAAAAATGACCTATTTGTGTTTATGTCTCTGGTAGGGAGAATATTTAAAAAGCCCCTTCCAATGTTGTTTGTATGCTTTTTTTTTTTTGGTAGGGGGAATCTAATATTAAAAAAAAGAAGAAAAGCATATAGCTATTTCTTTCACTGCACATGAAATTATAGAGCTGCATTTTAAGTGCAGATGAAATTAATCTTTTAATGTCCTGGCAATAGCTATATTGGATTCCAAGCAGGGGAGATGGTTATTTTCTCAACATTGCCAATGTCTGTTGAATACCTATAATCAATTGGAAATGTTAAAAGCATTTAGCTAAGTATCATTAATAAAATGACATAAATCAAGAACACAAACAGGAACTACTTTATTCTACAATGTGCCTTGTTTTTTTGGGAGTGGTGGGAGGGGAGGGGGGCTGGTGCCTGCAAAAACACAGACATTATCCAGAGATTGTAAGCATCAAGAAAACAAGAGGGGGGAGACGATTTTACTAGTGGAGCCAGTGTCTTTACAGTTACCAATTCCATACTCCTTCTGGTAAGAAACCTAGTTCAGAAGCACACACATTATTGCTCCTTGGAGCAATACAGTGTGTATCTCCTTTCAGGCCTCCTGGCAACCACAGCTTCCAAGACACGCCCCCTATTTCTGACCATTAGATGTAAATTTTTAGCCCTCTGTATTCCGTGTTTATTGGGGCATGAGAAGCAACACAGATGCGACTTCCCAACACCTACAGCACGGTTTGATGCAGCATAATGGAAGCAAACATAATACGAAACTGCTGAAGTTCTGCAGTCGTCATTTAAGTTATTCGGGATACTCAAACATACCCACAAAATCAATCAACACAGTATTTACCTGTAAGCTACAGGCATTCTTTACAGTGTTAGAGCGGACAGACAGAATACCAATGTAGATGTTCACTTTTCAGTGAGGTCAATGGATAGCCAGGGCATCCACCCGGCAGCTGCAGTGTAGCTGTAGTTGTGACATCAGATTCAACTCCTCGGCACCGGCAGAGTGCTCCAAGAAGCCAAATGAAATCTCCACCCTGCTGCTACAGTTTGCCTGAACTCTGCAGAGCAGTCATGTGTAATCTATTCCTGGTAGCTTAGAAAACACCCACCCTTCACATCCAAGAGGGGGCAACAACATACACCAAACATACAGCAGCCATTCTTTCTTGTAAATAGGGAACAAAATATAGGTGTTTTTGTCTCGAAGGACAGCTGTATGTTACGTGTAAGTTAGCTGGATAAATCCCAGGTGACCTGTGGAGCTACCAGTACAGACCAGGAGTCATCGTACTCAGCAGTGTTCAGTTCATAGTCTATCGTGGTATGTAGTTTAGGTATGTAGTTTATTATGGAAAACTGGTATTTTTACTGAGCAGAAAAGCAAAATCCATAATAAGAATCCATTTGGGCCATGAAGAGACACCAGATAGGCAACAGATCATAACTGTCTGCATTCCACACAGAAGTGCACACACTGCATCCACTTGTGCACTGTCAGGGGGCTAGTTTGGCTACTGCATCTTTGGTGTAAATGGTTAACATTAATGGGCTCTTCTTTGAGAGAAGGGGCCAATTTAATGCATATCTTGTGGGTATACATCAGGACTATCTCTTTTGTAGATAATGGAAGAAAGAATGTATTAGGGAAATGCCTTTTATTTCCAGAAAAGCTAAGAAAAAGGGAGACTTCTGAGAGCTGGAGTGTTTTTGCCCTTTTTATTTCCCCTCAAACGGTAACCCAACCATGCGAGCAAACGGGATATGCAGCACCGGCACCGCAGCAATCTCTCAAGCAGCACTTTCCATAAACCTGGTTAACATCTGGACCGGAAGCCATTTGGAATGAAGAGTCGAATCTCTGCTGCCCACTGCAGTGCAGCATGGCACACACCAACGACCCCGGGGCACTCCTCCTGCTGTGGAGGCTCCCAGTGACACGTGAGCTGGGGACAGACAGAGGTTTATCCTCTTCCAATCGCCTGCAACTCATGTTGCAAGCTGAACTTGCTGGGTTTGTCACCGAAAACGCAAAGCTTCTCTGCATCTCCTGATGTATGTTTAAAAAAAGCAGCAAGGCCCTTCACACAAGGTTCATGTTCTTATTGTTTGCTTGAGCGTTTCTGATTTGTTGGGGGGAAGAAAAGACCCTTGATGTACGAAGTTGGGCTTAACTCCCCAGAGCCCAACTCTCCCAAGGTAACTCACTGCTTCAGGGTACTTTACCTTCGTGTGGGGCTGGGTCTTGATGGAGCCGTATTCATATTTCTTCTTTCCGCTGCCTTATTAATATCTGAAAAGAATAATCAACCCATCTGTTCAATGCTATGGAATAAAAACAAAATCATCAGCATATTTCAAATGAAAGCAACAACAAAAAAATTACAATAACCAGATGGTGTAAGAAAATCCATTCAGCAGACACACTGTCACTTGGGCAGTTTTTATTAAGTTACGGCAGTACATTGCGGTGGTTTGATAAGGAATGTCCCTCAGTTTTCTAGCAACAGAATGCTTTAATATTCTGCCAAGTCCCAAACCTAACAACTGCCCCCTCCAAAAGTAGAAAAGGTTGCCTTCTAAACTCTTGGAATGCCAGCTGTAAGATTCTTTTTTGAGTGCAGGAGAGTGGGAGAAAGACAGGAGACATAATTAAAAAAAAAAAAAAAAAGGGCAAACAATTCCATTTTATGTTACAAAGAAACAGCTGGACTCTGTTGCCTTAAAACTTCCAATATGCCATGAAGCAGGGACTTTTTTTTTTTTTTTTAAGATTTTATTTATTTATGTGGCAGAAAGAAACACAGCTAGAGAGGGAACACAAGCAGGGGGAGTGAGAGAGGGAGAAGCAGGCTCCTTGCTGAGCAGGGAGCCCGATGTGGGGCTCGATCCCAGGACCCTGAGATCATGACCTGAGCTGAAGGCAGAGGCTTAACCCTCTGAGCCACCCAGGCGCCCCATAAGCAGGGACTACTTTTAATGTGCCTTATGTTGCATCTTATTGGATAGAATGTTCTAGAATGAGATGCAGGAATTTTTTTTCCTAAACAAAATATATTACATGTTAGCAAATACAATCCTCACAGATAAGTACCAAAGAATAAGAACTGGCATTTGGTTAGGTAGTAAAACACTACACATAAGAAGTTTTCATTAGAGAAGCACGGCATTTACAACTAGGTAAGAGAGAACAGTGGAATCATACAAACTTACAGAAAAGCCAATTTGTACAGTTAAGGCCAGCTTGCTAAAAACAAAACAAATCTGTTTCGCAAAAACTGAAATGAATAATAAAAACACCATGTATAAGTAAGAACTGATGAAATATCTAAAGAAATGTACCAATCTATGTCCAAAGATAACACAGGACAATTTTTATATGACTTAAAGATTAATAAATATATTAAGAATTTCCATCTTTGTTGAATAAAGAAATAAAACTGTGTCCTGTTGCCGTGTAGTTTCCTTCCCCGTGTTCCATATTTAAGCAATTAGTAGTGTATCTAATGACATTAAATGGTATTAAGCACTCACATAATTAGAGTACTTTAAAATAGTAATTACATATTTAAAAAATTCCAACTGGAGCCCTATGGTGTGAGAGATCACAGTAATAACAAAGAATTTAAGAGGTCTGGCACAGACCTTACCCGCTATGCTGTCAACTTTAAGTTCCTATTCAAGTGAGAAGATCTTCAGTTCCATTTTAAGTCAGAGTTTCTATTGTATCTAGGAGAATGACTTCTGATAAACTGAAGGTAAACAATAAGAGAGGCATATTTCACCCTACGTTGTCTCTCACATTTTCAATTAAGTAGACACAATGATATCATCCCTTTATTTAAAAAAAAATCAGAAAATAACACCTATACAGGACTTGGCCTGTAGTAATATCTGACCATGGCTTTGGTATGGCAAGTAGCACTTTCACTTTCAACCCTAAAAGTTCAGCAACAGCTGAACTGCACATTATATACTGACAGGCCTTTTTGGGAATACTTAGTTCTTTTATATGTTGTGAAGAATATCAGTTCAGGTTTAGAAGAGCCTACTGACCTAGTCTACTTACTTGTACTTCTTTCTAATAAGGGGTGATTGTGATTCAGAGAGAAATGTCATCCTTTGACTGTTTAAGTAGTTTTCAAAGTATCTGTTGAATACACTGAGGGTGGTACGGGTGTGAAGATTTCTTTTAAATAAGCACCATATCTCCCAGCAGGACTTCAGATATTATTGAATGGTCTTGTGAATAAAGAAAACTTCTCTACACATTGAATTGACCTGAACATTTAGAGTGCAGAATACATGGTACCATTTTCGTTGGCAAGTCTCTATTGATGTTATATGATTTGCTCATATGATATGAAAAGGACTATTACACTATCTAATTATACCCATTTCTGTGAGCACCTACATATAGGACTGGGGAGACCAAAGTAGTCATGTATCATATATACACTTTTGGGGTAAAGCTGATTCCAGTTAGAATGAAGGTCAGTATTTTACTTTGAAGTTAGTTTTTTTGGTGATTATTTGAAAGATTATTTAAAATTCAAGATTATTTTATATTTAAACCATTTTGATTATAATTTGCCTCCTAATATTTATTTTCATTAAATAGTCTAAAGCAATTATATTTGGATGGTGTGGCTTATGTTTCTTCTGTAAAAAAGAGAACTCTCAGACCATTTTAAGTTTTTTCTTAAATGCCAAGTGTTTGTTTATTCACCTCTATTTAAGAGTTCCTTATATCTCCATCTTGGGTGAGATACGGAGATAATGAGACCTGAAGTTTGTGATAGTTTCACTGCCACCCAAGAGGACTGCTCAGGTTAGAGGGTTGGGGGGTGAGTTTCAGTGAGAGTTATGAAAACCAAACTGTTATCACCAGCAAGCAAAAATCCTAACACATGGTCACACAGAACTTTTACAAAACTTGTGAGTTCAGATATAAAGGAAGAATAGAGAAGCTGTCACAAGTAAAATAACTTCAGGGAACTGGTCACAAAGTATAATAAAGATTTAAAGAGTCAAGGAAAACACCCTTGTCCCATCCCTTTTTTTTCTTTTGGTCACATAATCTAATAATCCATCAACTGGGAGGTTGGAGGTTTGTTTGAAAATGCAAATACTGGTTAAGGGAGCTTTTGTGTTAATTGGTTAATTGGATTTTTTTTCCTTCTTACATCCTTACAGAGATACGTAATCTACGCCAAGGAAACAGAAATAACATTACCGTAAAGGAAAAGAAAAAAAGATGGAAAGACAATCTGGGCACCTTTCACCATTAGGTAGGGAACTATAATTGGAGAGAATGTAATCAAATAGGGTAGTGGCAACTTTGATGTTTCTTTCCCCTCCTGCTCTATCTCCTTCTGGCCAAATGCTCTTAAGACCTGAAGTCATTCTCTCAGTCTCTCTTTCACCTCAGCTTGATTGGTACTTTGTTAGCTATATTAGCTTTGTGAATGCCATTTAAAATTACCATCACTACATGGTACCTTGGCCTGAATATCTTCTAAGGTGTCTTCTGAAAATAGTTAAAAGCACTTTTCAATTAAGGATTTTTAGACAACTTTGTTAGCTATATTTTGTTAGCTATATTAGCTTTGTGAATGCCATTTAAAATTACCATCACTACATGGTACCTTGGCCTGAATATCTTCTAAGGTGTCTTCTGAAAATAGTTAAAAGCACTTTTCAATTAAGGATTTTTAGACAAAACAAACAAACAAACAAAAAAACAACAACTGAAGGGATCTACATAAAAGGGAAAAAACCAGAAAATATCTGGAAAACATGATGTCACACAAGAAGTGGCAAAGCTGTTTTAAGTCACAAAAGACTGGGGTAAGGAACTTTCAAAGAATGACACAATGCCTAATGTACAATTTTATTTTAGACTAATATGCTAGACAGAGTTCACACAATGGTCTTTGTATAATTCTATAAATAAAAATGCATGTTTCATTCATAGGACCAAGAACTGCTTTGCTCTATTTTTGATTGTACCACAACTCTTTTCACCTTAAAATCAATTTTTATCACAAGCTATCATAACGGAAAACCATAAGGACTATTCTAGCATGAATTGCTGCACTTAATGACAGTACCACTGTTAAGACTGTTGGCTGCTCAAAGAATCCAGAAGCCTATACAATGTCAATGTGATTATAAATGAAATAAGATTCTCCAAAGGCTTAGTTGAAAACCAACTAATAATCAATACTTACTAAATTGGAAAAATGTGATGATAAAGATAATGCCACTTGAAAAACCATACTGACAAGAAAGACGTTATCACACATTAAATTCCCCAAACTAGGAGGGGAAAGGATTAGACTTCTCACTTAAACTATATTTATGAAGATGACCTTGATGGTAAACTGTAACATCAGGGATATGTAACAAGTTATACTGCAATGAGTCAGGGATAACAGAATGCTCTGCTTGTGGTTTCTTATTCAATCCTTTAAGCTTACTTTAAAATCTATACTCATATTGGATTATATCTTTCATTCTCTACTTAAAGTAATGATTAAATCTTTAACTGTATTAGATAATTATTCCTAGGTACAGGAATGGGGGAAACAATGATAACTTATATTTACAGAATGCTTACTCTGTCCCAGAGCCTGCACTAAGAACACCATGGGCATTACCTCATTCAATCCCTTCTACAATTCTTAGACGTAAGTACTACCATGATCTCTATTTTGCAAATGAGGAAATTTGAGATTTAGAGAAATTAAATGACTTATCTTAGGTCACGTGATGATCAGGAAGCAGAGCTTGGATTCAAATCCAGATCTAACGCCAAAGTGCCTAACTATTGTCCTATACTGCCCCAACAGGGAACAGAAAAACATGGTTTCCACCATGAACACTTGCTAAGACTCCCTGATCAAAAGGATAGAACCTTGGGAAAGGCTCAGTCTATGCCAGTCACACCAATGTTTAAGTGCCCCAGACACCCCACAGGGAAGAGCCTACTTATTTAATTACCACTTCAATTTCTATCACCTCAAACTACAGTTGATCCTTGAATAATGGAGGGGTTGAATGTTGTCCCCAGGCAGCGGAAAAACTTGACTACCTAAAATCTTAACAGCTGGAAGCCTCACCGATTACATGAACAGTCGTTTAACACATATTTTTATATGTTATATGTACTATATACTGTATTCTTACAATAAAGTAGAGAAAAGAAAATGTTATTATGGAAATCATAAGGTAGAGAAGACACATTTAAAGTACTGTAAAAAAAAACAACAACAACTTTCATATAAGTGGACTTGCACAGTTCAAACCCATGCTGTTCAAGAGTCAACTGTACAATGTTTCTGGCTTTGCTACAGATATTCTATTCACTTCAACAATTCAGACCAAAATTCTCTATCATTTAATTTCCTGCCCTTTTTACCTCTTTTGAGGAAAGAGCCTGATCAGCCTGATCAGCCTATCTGAGTTCTAGTCCTAATGGGGGGTAGTGGATAGTTAGTCAAGTATTTGATTTCTCTGAACCCGATGAAATGGATATTCTACCTGTGTTGGTTACACTAATTCAAGAAGAATATCAGCTAAGAGAAAAAACTCACTAATTTGAATTCACAAAGATCTGGGGCTAATCTAAACTAGTAAAACAGCCTGAGCTACAAAAAAATGTAAAATACAGGTTTATTTAACACAGGTAAAATTTCAACTGAACTGTACAAGTAGAGATCCTTACAGAACTAATTAACACACTTGAAAAACATAGTTTATAATCAGCTCATTGGATGCTTCTGGGCCCACTATATGTCACACTCCGTACTACACCTTAGGCATTCGGAAATAACAAGGCTAAAGTCTCTGCTTTAAAGGAGTTCACTGTTTAATAATGGACAGTGGGACATATACACAGATAATCATAATCTAAAGTAGGTTTATGGCAGAAATAAAGAAGGCCTAACTGTGTTTGCTTGTGTGGCAGGGGAGAGGAACAGGACCAAGAGGAGATGAAAGAATAAGGGGTAGGAGGGGCACAGAGGAGGCAGGGATGGCCTAAGAAACAGTCCTGAAGTATGAGTAATTTAGAAAGTTCAGAGAGAAGTCATTCCAGCACATGTAAAGGTGAAAGAATGGCATGAAGAACAAAATTAGAAATACTAAATGAAGTTTAGTGTAGGGAATAGGGGGACAGGAGGAAGAAAAGAGAGGAATTACAGATGCAAGCCAGAGTTAGAAAAAGGTCACAAAAAACTTTGTTACTGAAAAGGAAAAAATTGGTGGCAAGAGGGCCTGTATAAACTTAGCTACCATAATAGAGTCTCAGTGAAACTAAATTAATAAAGGATTCCTACATGTATATCATCCAAGAAGGGGAGGGCAGGAGTATTAAGACATTCAAAATATTAACTACAGTAATGTTTTCCAAGGATCACTACTTTGACAACGAAGGGAACAGGAATGAGAAAACTATTTAAAAGATTATGATTTTACCTTCAGTAAAAGAATATAAAATAAACTTAGGGCCGGAGGCAGGAATTAATAGCCAACAATAAACAGTTTAACCCACTGTTCTAGAAGAAACAGACAACCAAGCACTGTTCCTTAGTCTTTCCCTAGTATCTTCACACACACACACAAAAACTTAGTGTGATTAAAAAAACACATAACATATAATTTATCATATTAACTATTATTTTTTTAAAGTAAGCTCTATACCTAATGTGAGACTTGAACTCACGAACCAGAGATCAAGAGTAGCATACTTTACCAATTGAACCAGCCAGGTGCCCCTTATATGAACTATTTTTTAAGTGTACAGTTTAGTACACTGTTATACAACAGATCTTCAGAACTTTTTCATCTTGCAAAATTAAAACTCTTTATACCCATTAAACAGTTTCCCATGTCCCCTTTCCTCATTTATATATATATATATATATATATATATACATATACACACACACACTTTTTCTCATTCCTCACGTCGCATTCCTTTAATGAAGATATATCAGCACCACCCAAGAAGATGGCTAAATATTATTCTCAGATCCCATCTCAAACTTTGAGAATCTGAGGATGAAGCCTAGGAACCTGTATTTTGAAGCCTTTTTTTTTTTTTTTTTTTTTTTTTAAAGATTTTACTTATTTATTTGAGAGAGACACAGCAGGAGAGGGAACACAAGCTGAAGGGTAAGGGTTCCGAGCGGGAAAAGCAGGTTCCCCGCTGAGCAGGGAGCCTGATGTGGGGCTCAGTCCCCAAACCCTGGGATCATGACCTGAGCTCAAGGCCTAATGACTGAGTCACCCAGGTGCCCCTAGGAACTGTGTTTTAACAAGCTTCTCAAGTGATTCTTGGCAAGTATTTGAGAACTGTATTATCTGTTTATCCTTTAGCTTATGCATAACATATACTTAGATCCTCCATTTAGAACATCTTTAAACTCCTGTGTTCAAGGAGTAATAACCCAGAAACATGTTACAAAGAAAATGTCATGACAATGGCTAAACTCTGTCAAAGTATAACCCTTGAAAATAGTATAGAAAACATAATCACATAGCTACCTCCAAAGGAAATGGAATCATCAACCCAATTTTCCATTGTACTAAAGTTAATAATAATATCCAGTTATAAGGTCAGTGCCCCCGCCCCCCAAGGAGTGTGCATCAACAACTTCTCTCTAATTTCATCTGATCATTTAAAAAGTATCCTGAAAACTCAAGCTTCTTTTCCCAATTACATAGTTATAAAATGGCAAGAAAAATATTAACCACTGAGCTTGCCACTTTTTGATAGCATATTATCCACTTCTTTGGCTAATAAATGGCAAACCGCCAACTAAAGTTCTCTCTAAATTCTGCCAACTAGACTTGTTGATATTGTTTTGCTGGCAGCAGCTGAAACTCTTGTTTCTTCTCAGGCATTTGGTGTTCATAACTAAATGCATCTCTTTGCAAGAAGAGAAAAATGGTCACACGTATGATTCCACATCCACACCACTAAAAGCAAAGTGGAGGAAATCTAAATTTAATAAGCAGACCATGGAATCTTGGTAGGTCTGCTTTCTTTGTTCTCAAGAAGGAAAAAGCATCCTATTAATGTGAATGGAAGAAATCAAAATATAGAAAACTCTACAGATATTCTAACTATTGCTATTACCTCTAGTTCAAATTATGAAGCCAAAGAACATGTCACAGTTAAATTACAGTTTTGCTTATTAAACTGTACACCCAACCATAAACCAGATTCGCCAATTCCTATTAGTAATCTGGGATATGAATAGATTAGTACTAGAATCTGCTTCAATCTTCTATTTCCAGTGAAAACTCATTTTCTAAAGCCTAAATCAGGGGTTCTCAAAACCTTAATGTACACAAAAATTGCAGGGGCTGCTTCTGAAAAGCAGATTCCCCAGCCCCCACCTCCAGAGACTGGTCAGTTGGGAGGATGGGGAGCTGTATACAGATTTGTATTTTCAGCAAGTTGTTCTAGTGACTGATGCTGTCCTAAAATAACTTTTCCAAAGAAAGGCTCAGTTTATAATCTTAAGTTTTTGTACTGAACGAAGTCATATTTTTCCTATTTTTTCTCTTAGATATCAAGAATAATTTCTGAAGAGACATTTAAAAATAAGTTTCTTGTATCACCTCTGATGATAAATACATGTATTTATACCATCTCAATCTTGAATTGAATAATTAAGTATACTCACTTAAAGCCAAATTACTCACAATTCAAAGTTCTCCAAAGCTTGCTCACTAACTGCAGGATAGACCTAATCTTCAGTAATTCAATCACTCTATATCCAAACCAGGGGACCACTCAAGATATTTTATAGAGCTAAAGTTATAAGACATTCTGCTTTATAAATGTTCTCCAATGTAACGTAAGTTGCCTTGATCCTTGCCTAAAGTTGTCAGTCTTTATGTAGGTCAACAATAATGCTGTTGTTTTGGATAGGAAATAAAAGGAAAAGAGTATTATGGTCTGGAAAAGTTCTGATTCTTTGAGGGGAATTTTTTTTTTTCTCTTAAGGATTTTATTTGACAAGAGAGAGACACAGCAAGAGAGGGAGCACAAGCAGGGGGAGTGGGAGAGGGAGAAGCAGGCTTCCCACCAAGCAGGGAGCCCAGTGTGGGGCTCGATCCCAGGACCCTAAGATCGTGACCAGAGCTGAAGGCAGAGGCTTTAACAACTGAGCCACCCAGGTGCCCCTGAGGGAATTTTCTTAACATAAAAGTAATTGGTAATGAGCACTGGGTATTTTATACAACTGATGAATCACTGAACTCTACCTCTGAAACTAATAGTACACTATATGTTAATTAATTGAATTTAAGTTTAAAAAAAAGAAAAAAAGTACTTGGTCCAGCTGACCTATTATGTTTTGGGTTTTTTTTTTAAGTGAGAGGATAAAGCATGAAAATGACCATCCCTATAAATATTCATATCTGGTGGTAATAAAACCACCATTTAAAAAGCAGCAGGCATGCTGGTATTATATATTTAGCTGTCAGTATACTTCATATTTCTCTAATGTGTTATGGCTTCAGACAGTGACCTTACCCTGATCCTTTCATTAACGCTTCTCATTAATGAAAGTAGCACAGAGGGTAATATTCTGTTGGTCACTGCCCTTTAAGCTTCTTGATAGTTTAACTCTGCTTAAGCCAAATAGTCTAGACAAATGTGTACGCCATTCGCAGAACAAATCTTTTGGCACAAAAAAAAGCTGAATGAGTTTTAAGAGCATTTCTTTCAAGACACATGGTAATCATTAGTAAACCACAAGGTACAGAGAGAAAACAGAGTGTGGCAGAAGCACAGCCAGTTTGGAAAAACACTAGGACCTAAACATGTATATAGGAGGATAGTAAGAGAATGGTGCCAAGGATCTCTTCCTCTCTTGGACATTATTTCCAAATCTGCTTGACAACAAAATCTATCTTCAATAATATCTTGAATATGTTCTACTAAGTACATGATTTGGGCTAAAAATCTAACTTCTCTCTCCCATTATTTCCTCATAAGCAAAGAAGATTTAATAAATCAGCCTACCTATCTCATAAGATGATTGGTGGGAGCAAATGAGTTGGTACTGTAAACCTGCTTTTAAATCATATGGTTGCATGTTATTACCATTAAGAGTAATAGTTTAGGAATCAATATTTGATTCTTTATGTGGGGAGTCAAAAACAAAGAAGCAGAGATAGTTGAAGGAATAAAATATTAAATACATTTCCTCCACAGATTTCTCATTCTCTTAAAAACACAACTGAATTCCAATACTTCTCACAGTGGTAACAAGCCATACAAAGGCACTGCCATCTGCAGGCCACAGAGATAGAATGCTTGCAATGGTTGGTTATTAAGAGCGAAGTTTAAAACCATGAGGCACTCTTTTTTATCACACTTCTAAAACCTCTCCAAAGGACTTAGCTTTTCAGCACTGGTAGCTTGAACCTCCATTTGTTGAAGTTCTGAAATGGACCTGAGTAAAAAATTCTCATTTCTTCTCTAAACAGGACTGATAACCTTAGCCTTATGTAGGTTCTACATTTTGCTCTTACCCAAGGAATGTGGATTTTTTTCTTTTTAATAGACTTTAAGGAAACAACACCTGAATGGCCTGGGCAGACTTTTCTGAGTTTCCTTTCAATGAATTAAAGTAAATCTGCTCTCTCACACACAAAAAGTTTATGAACAGACTACACACAGAACAGACTGTTTACATAAATAAGTTAATCTGTCAATGCCTCCCGTTCTTTGAAAGACCTAATTGGCTTTACTCAACAATTCATCAATTGGCAGCATCTGATATAGCGAGGAGAAAGGAGCTCCTAATGCCTTTTTTAACTGTGTGGTGTTCACTGGCATGTGAGATTGAACAACCTGCAGCTAGAAAAATTCCTTCCACTAGGCCCTGAATTATGGTTTCTCCAGCATATTCTACAAGGGAAAACTACAATTTATATGTTTTACGTTAAAAGATCATGTCAGAGGTTTCAAAGAGTACCTGGAAGGTGACAGATGAACTAAAAGAAAAACAAAGAAACTAGAATACAGGAAGAAACATTAAATAGCCAAGTGATCTCCAATACCCACAATGCAAAAGCTTGGGCTTTACTGGTTGGAAAAAGGCAACATGAAAGTTAAAGTTTTCAAATCCAGACTGACTCATACAGAACACATTAAATCTAGAGTTGTCAAAAACCAAAACTGCTCCATTGTCCTATGCAGAAACTGGCAGGTGGTTACCATGCTACCATACGACAAGAAAACTGAGGCACACAGGGCACGCTTGAGCTGACAATTCCTGCAGTTCCCTGGGACCATCGCTTCTAAGTCAATAACGAGAACAGTTCACAACGAACAATCCTTATAATATCATCATCTCCGAAGATCCCGGGGCGTTTCATGGAACCCACTATGCCTCAGGGAAAAAATTCTGTGCACAGAGCGAAAACCAGGACGACAATTAACCCCATATTCCTAGGGCAGCGTTTCCCAAAGCGTGGAACGCAGAATAACTTCAGGAGGAACAAGGACGCACTGTTTAATAGATAGGTATTTATTTTTTATGAGCAATAGAAAAATAGCTGACTTTCCATTATACGGTTTGTGATTTATGTTTCCACCTTGAACAACTGTATTGAAGAAGGAGAAAGAAGGAGTAAGTTTAAAGAAAAAAAATTAACATTTGGTATATAAATAACAGTTCAGAAGGTACACGGACAGAAAGGTGCAACGCGAAGAGACTGAAATTTGGGAAACGCCGTCCTAAAAATGCCCCCGGCGGGTCGTGGGGGACGGAGAGTGGCCTGGGTCAGGAGACAGAAGAGCCAGCAGGTTGGGGCGCTGGCTCTGTCGCCAGTTTCCGCGGTAACCTCGGGCACAGTTTCTTTCCGCATTATAAAATGAGTGAGATCACGCGACAAGGAAACAGACGCCTCGAAGATGCTGTCAAGGGGCCGCGAGGCGGTGGCGACGGGGGCCAGCGTTCGGTTCGCCGCACGGCGCTGCACGCCCGGTAGAACGCCCGGAGGCGGGCCACCTCGGTCCGAGTTCGAATCTCGCCTGCGCCACCGACTCGCTGAGGACCCGCAGGCGAGCGACTTCATCATTTCGAGAAAGGGACGCGGGGTGTGCAGGCCTACCCTACAGACAAGCTTGGAGTACTACTGTCGGCGGTTCGCGCACAGACAAGCGGCGGCGGGGCGGCGCCGCCCGGACCCGAGCCCACCACGGCCGCCCCGGCTGGCCGGGCCTGGGCTTGACGGGAGCCAGAGGCCGCGCCCCGCACCGGGCATGCGCAGCTCCGCGCGCACTCGGAGAGGAGCTGAGGCCGCGGTCGCGCATCGAGCGGGCCCTCCCGTCTTAGCCTCCCCATACGGCCCGGGCCCCCTCAACCGCCTGCCGTGAGCCCCACGCCTCGGAGGACGGTCACCGCTTCCCGGCACTCACCGCTACCAGCGCGGCGGGCTTCCGACCGCTCCTTCGCCTCAGGCCCGCCCCTGCCGCCTCCACCTCAGCCCACCTGCCCGCCGTAGGACAAAGGCGCCACCAACCGACCGGCGCGGGCACGAGGCAATGGCGGCCGGGGCGGAGAGTGGGGGCAGAGGGCGCGCACGCAGCGGCAGGCGCGGCAATGTCGCAAGAGCGCGTGGGTTTACGGCAGGGCTCAGTTGGGCGTCGATCTCCTTAGCAACGAGGGCGGGGAAGTGGCTCCTGGGCGGCCGTTGGGAACGCTAGGGGTTGCCTAGTAACGTCATCCGCGACTAAGGATGGATCCCAACTCCGTCCCCCGACCCCAAAGGCTTCTCCTTTCTTCTGATTTTCGGAGCGCCTTCCTTCCATTCTAATTGTAGAACAGATCATTTAAATCCTAAAATACTTTGATTTCGTTTTGCATAAAACGCAATAGAAAACAAAACACCTTTGGATGTGTGTATTGGAGAATAGTATATATATTCCTGTAAACTCCGGATCCCAAAGAACAAAGAGAGCAGAGAGGTAGAAAAAACCGCTTTATTTAAATTTACATTTAAATAGGCTGTGTACCCTATTAGTTTCGCTGACAAGGGGCAAAAGGCTTCTGGTGATATAGTAACAGGTTCTTTTTGGGTTATTCCTTCCTGGAATATTTATTCAATGTCAAAAATAAATTGCGCAGAATGTAACTATTGACTATGAAGCATGCAAAATGCTGTATTGTTCATTTAATCTTTAGAATAATTTGTCAGAGGGAATGGAATTTGCTCACACAATTGTGAATACCCTTTATTAATCACAGCTATCGCTATATGAATCAGGTAGGCGCTTTTATTAGTTAGGAAATGCCTCAGACCTCGCAGGGTCTAGTTTTTCTCTTTGTGAATAGTGCATGCCAAAAAAAAAATGGTGGCTATGGAATTGGAATGCTATGGGAAGTCAGATTTCTATGATAATCACTCATTTGTCCACTGAATGTTTATTATACACTTACTAGGTGTCCCTATGATTTACTAGACACCTACAGAAGCACTGTCATGAGCAAATACAGACCCATCTCTGCTATCTTGGAGATTACTTTCTAGTAGAGAGAATCAGGGGAATAATCACACCTGAGTGTGTAACTACAAACAGGTAAATACTTGAAGGAAAGAGACAGTATTGTCTCATTTGTGTCACCTGTGATGAGTGCAGGATGTGCTTGATGCCTATGGACAGATCTGTATGGTCTTCGGGTCCTTAATAATTCATAATTCATCTTGGAATCTGGAATTTCCCACCTCTGCTGAGAGCTCCCAGAGAGGATCAGGACATCTATGCCCAGGGATTTTTTTTTTCTTTACTTTTCCCCAGGTTGTTCACTCACTCTAGGTGAGAAGTCTCACGATTTTGTGGATTCACTTGCTTCCCCGGTATCCTTTTGTGGGTAGGTCAAGAACCACATTTGACTCAGTTCAGAATCTTTTGTTCAGAATCTTTTGTTTCTTTCCTGTGTTTTTGATGTTTATGCCATAAAATTGTATGCTTTTTCATTTTTTGGTTGAATTGATTTTCTTAATTTTCTGGTATCTTTACTTATGATTTTTCTGGTGGGACATACAGAGACAGAAATTGTGTGGCCCAACTTCATCTTCCTATCTTTTCCCACCCAGAACGTTTCACATTATATCAGTTGTTATTCACACCCATCCGCGAGGTAGATACTGTATAATTTGAACCTTAGCAATTCCTGAAGATTTCGAACATACATTAAAAGTACATAAAACAGGTGTGCTTCGGTGGCTCAGTCATTAAGCATCCACCATCAGCTCAGGTCATGATACCAGGGTTCTGGGATCGAGCCCCACATTGGGCTCCCTGCTCTGTGGGAAGCCTGCTTTTCCCTCTGCCACTCCCCTCTGCTTGTGTTCCCTCTCTCACTGTGTCTCTCTCAGTCAAATAAATAAAATATTTTTTAAAAGTACATAGTAGGGGTGCCTGGGTGGCTCAGTTGGTTAGGCGACTGCCTTTGGCTCAGGTCATGATCCTGGAGACCCGGGATCGAGTCCCACATCAGGCTCCCTGCTTGGCGGGAGGCCTGCTTCTCCCTCTCTCACTCCCCCTGCTTGTGTTCCCTCTCTAGCTGTGTTTCTCTCTGTCAAATAAATAAATAAAATCTTTAAAAAAATAAAAGTACATAATATAATACATACCCTTTTACTAAGACTCTCTTCCCATTTCCTTCTTCTCCCTTCCCAGAGATAATCACTTTCCTGAAATACATTCTCACATATATTTTGTACTTATTTTTAAAAAAGATTTTATTTATTTATTTGACAGAGAGAAACACAGAGAGGGAACACAAGCAGGGGGAGTGAGAGAGGGAGAAGCAGGCTTCCCCCCGAGCAGGGAACCTGATGCGGGGCTCAATCCCGGGTCTCCAGGATCATGACCTGAGCTGAAGGCAGTTGCCCAACCAACTGAGCCACCCAGGCGCCCCATATTTTGTACTTTTATTATAAAGGCATATCTGTATCGCGGTATCTCTCTAATCTGTATACTATTGTTTCATTTATTTAGATATATATTTTATGTATCCTTTCCCAACTTGCTTTTATCTTTTTAACTCTGCTAGGTTTTCAAAAGTTAACTTTGCTGAAACTTATAACTACTTTTGTGGTCCCTAGACCAGCAAGCAGCCACCATAACACCTGAGAACTTGTTAGAAATGCAGAATTTCAGCCTACATAAGACTCATTGCATCGGAAACTCTAACGGTAGGAGGACACACATTCTGGTGTGACGTCTGAGAACTACTGCTCTAATATATTCATTTTATTTTCTGCGTAATATTTTATTGTATGAATTGGCCACAGTTGTGTATCTGAACTAAGGGATAGTTAGATTTTCTTTCTACTATAAAGTGTGCTGCACTGAACACATTATTATATATCTCTTTGGGTATACATCTAGGATACACACTTAGGAGTAGATTTGCTGACTATCTATCACATCTTGAACTTTAGGAGGTTTAGTCAGACTGCTCTCCAGAGAAGTATGTGTGGTGTATTGATGAATACTCGAGCCTGCAAGGTATTAGTACCATCTCTAGATACCTTTATCAACTCTGGATATTTTCAGACTTTAATCATTTATTTATTTTTTGCTTATGACTATAGGTATACAATGATATCTTTGTTGTTTTAGTTTGGATTCTCCTGAATTTAGTGATATTGAGAATATTTTTTTATATGAGTTTCATCCTTTATGAACTAACTGCCTGCTGATATTTCTAGACCATTTTTCCATTGGTTTTTCTTTTTTATCCATAGGTGATGTATATATATTCTGGATACTGATCTCATGTTAGGTTTAGGTCTTCTCTCTGTGGTTTGTCATTTTACTTTGTTAATGGTATCTTGTTATTCACAAGTTTTACAGTTTAATGTAGTCATATGTTTCAACCTCCCCCTTTCTTATTTGTGGTGTTCTGTGTCTTGTTTAAGAATTCCTTCCCTTGGGGTGCCTGCTTGGCTCAGTCAGTTAAGTGTCTGCCTTCGCCTCAGGTCATGATCTCAGAGTCCTGGGATCGAGCCCTGCATTGGGCTCCCAGTTCAGCAAAAAGCCTGCTTCTCTCCCTCTCCCACTTCCCCTGCTTGTGCTCCCTCTCTCATGGTCTCTCTCTCTCTCTGTCAGATAGGTAAATAAAATATTAAAGAAGAGAACTCCTTCCCTTTCCTAATGTCATATATATAGTGTCCTTGGTAAATACTGTTATTATGTCGGTTTTACAGATGAGCCAGTTGAGGCACAGAGAGCTTATACAGTTTGCCTAAGGTCACAGAACACTGGAAGTGAACAACTTGGACTCTTGACCTCTGAGCTGCACTGCACGCCCTGGTTTAGGAACTTCTTGCCATCTTGATCTGCTAATTGTCTCATGAGAACACTTCTCAGCCTTTCCTGTAGACACAGAGGGTGTGTGGAGCTCAGATGTGCTGCCGATTAAGGCAATTCTCATTCACTACATAATGCAGCACTGTGGCTCTAGACGTCAAGATCTCTAAAATATGTTTTAAAATGTTCAAATAATTTCAGATTCACAGGAAAGTTGCAAAAAATAGTACAAAGAGTTCCTGAGTGGCCTTTCCCCAGATTCCCCAAATAGTGAACATTTTACCTTGTTTGCTCTGTAGCTGTCTCTGTGTTTGTTTCTCGTCCTTTGTGTTATCTCTGTGGCATCTAATCCACAGGCCTAATTTAAATTTCCCCAGTTGTTCCACTAATGTTCTTGAGAGCAAAAGAAAGAATTTGTTTTCTGGCCTGGGACCCAGTTTAGGGTTACATGTTACCTTTGTTTTCATCTCTTGGATATCCTTTGATCTGTGACAGTTCTTCAGCCTATCTTTGTCCTTCATGACCTTGACATTTCTGAAGAGGACAGGCCACTTATTTTATGGAGCTGCCCTCACTGGGGCTTGTCTGATGTTTCTCCATTGTTAGATCCAGGTTCTACATTTTTGGCAGGAAGACATAGAAGTGATGCTGTGTCCTCTTCAGCCAGCAATTTTCTTTTAAGAACTCGCTGTGATATTATGTGCATAACTGCATTTTCCAGGCAAAGTGATTAATATCTCTTCTTTCCAATTCCCAAAGGGTTCACATGATCTAACAGAGGCCAAGAAATTCATTTCTCCATGCTGGTCTTGGAGGGATTCCTTGCCAATAGGAGACTCGGGAGGAGAGAGACATTGAGAGTGGGGGCGACTGCCAGCCTGGATGGGACCTGCCTGTGCGGCCCTAGCCATCTACCTGGTGGGCCAAGAACACAGAGCTCTGACCCTCCAACTTTCTTGGCTCAAGCCTGTTGAGGGAATTTACCATTTATGATGTCTCGGTAGATCAGAACACAGGCTGTAGAATCGGATGGACCTAGCCTATGTTCACAATTCTAATCTACCACTTTCTAGCTGGCAGACTTCGGCCTGTTCTTTAACCTCCTATGATTTGTCTTCTTTATCTATAAAATGGGAATGATAATAGTAGGTGCCTCCTAAGGTCAATATGAAGTATATTAAATGAGGTAGTAAGTATGATGCCTAAAGCTCTTAGAATCATGCCTGGCTCATTGTGCAGACTCAATGGCTCATAGCTGTCTTATGACGTCATGGTTTGTGTCTTTGTCTTTGATTTGTTTATGTTCACAGTTTGTTAGAAATCCCTAGAGGACAGAGGCCCTTGGGTTTTCATGAGCTACTCTGTTCACAAGTGGAGTAAATAGAATAAATGTCACTGGGAGTTGATCAATGAATCCTTGTTCCCCAGGATATTGGGATGGGGGAAGAAGGGACTTTGTTGTGATATTAAGTTCCTGGTGAACCCCAAATGGATTAATAGCTCCTCAGAGTAAGAGTGTGCCAACAAAGTGGATCAGAATGGGACAGCCCCCACTTGGCAAAGTCTGTTGTATGATGAAAGGAGTGACTCAGGGAACTGCAGAATAACCACAGTGAGATCCCTTCCCACCATCAAGGAGACCAGCCACTATGACACGCCCATCAGTGTCAGTATAGCTCTGTGCAAATGTGGGAGTCTGAGTAAGACCTCCTAAAGATATCCATATCCTAATCTCTGGAACCTGTGAATATGTTGCCTTACATGGCAATGGGGACTTTGCATATGTCATTAGGTTAAGGATCTCTAGACGGGGAGATAATCTTGGATTGTCCAGGTGGACCCAATGTAATGTAATCACAAAGGTCCTTATGGGTCAGGAGTGGGAAGGTCAGAGTCAGAGAAGGAGATGTGATGGAATGGGGCCTGGGGATGGGAGGGGAGGTGGGAGGGAGAGGGAGACAGTGGAAGATGTTACTACACTGCTGGCTTTGAAGGTGGAGGGCGGGGCCATGAGCCAAGGAACACAGAAGACCTCTAGAAGCTGGAAAAGGAGGAAAAAAGATTCCCCCCAGAACCTCTAGAAGGAACACAGCTTTGCTGACTCATTTTTAACTTTTGACTTTCCACCTTCCAGAAACTTAGTAAATATGTATTTTCCTTTTCTAATGTTTCCATGATTTACTTTTCCCCTTTTAATAGCTGTTTATTTAATCCAATTAATACTGATTTTGATGTATGATGTATGTATTTTGATGTATTTTGATGTATGGGGCTTGAACTCATGACCCTGAGCTCCTGAGCCAGCCAGGTGCCCTACTCTTTATTGATTCTATAATGTTTCTTTATGGGGCAATTCACATTGTTTTGATTATTATTACTCTAGATGGCACATATTTAGTTGTTTTATTTCCAGAGCCAGGTGAAATATACTTATGAAAATGTTTAAAGAGAATCATGTTTGATGCAGGTAAGTAAATTTTGTTTGTGCTGCTCAGATCACCAAGACAATCTGATTAATGCCTTCCCTGGAAATTTCAAAGGATCCATCTCCAAATTTGCCTATATATGTTGGAGTATAGAAATAGAATACAACAATCATAAATATGGTTAAGGATGATGTCAGAGAGTAGGACAGGTGAGCTAAGTCCTGGGTCACTGTTTCCTGGTGATTCTGATTCAGCAAGTCTAGGGTAAAACTTGAGAATATTAAAAACAAAAAAACACAACCCGCCCCCCCCCCAAAAAAAAAACCCCCACCTCTGCTCCCGCGTTTACAAACCGCTGGGCTTGGTGATTACAGATATAACATACTTAGAAGCCATTTACCATGTTTCAGGGTCTCTCACAAATTAGCCAAACTGAGAATGTTAAGTCTCTTTTATGAGGGTTGGAACTGGATAACTGGCTAAGTCAACAGAGACAGAATCTGAAGGATAAATGTTCCAGATTCAAAACTTAGTGATATGAAGCAAGCATTTTATTCTTGTTCATGGTTTCTTGGAATCAGAAATTCGGGAAGGGCTTAGTTGGGGAGTTCTGGCTCTAGGTTGGTGAGACAGTGGCTAAGGCTGGAACAGCAGGGGGCTGGATCAGCTGGAGGCCCGTGGGATGTCTTTCTTGCCTCACATGGCCTCTGCATGGGCTAGCCTGGGCTTCCTCACAGCCTGGTGGCTTCAGAGCAGTTGCACTGCTTCTATGGAGCTCGGCACCCTGGGAGAGTGGCTGAAAGAACCAGGCAGGAGCTGTAATGCCCTCTCTGACATAGCTGTGGAAGTCATATGCCTCCTAAGGCTGGCCAGATTCACAGACCCGTCTCAGCGGGAGGAGTGGGAAGCGCTCTCGCTGTGAGCAGAGACTGTGGAAGGGAGACAAAGCTATGACCACCTTTGGGGAGTACAGTCGACCACTGAGTTCTCCCTTATCTCCATAGCCAGCGCACCCAATCCTTCCCCTCAATGTTTCTTTTTCTTTTATTTTTTAAAAAGATTTTATTTATTTATTTGTCGGAGAGAAAGAGAGAGTGCACAAGCAGGGGGAGCAGCAGGCAGAGGGAGAAGCAGATTCCCTGCTGAGCAAGGAACCCAATATGGGACTCAATCCCAGGACCCTGGGATCATGAGCTGAGCTGAAGGCAGATACTTAACGACTGAGCCACCCAGGCATTCCTTCCCACCAATGTTTCTTAAATTGGTCCTCCCTGGCCACCACCTAGTCCAAGCTATGCACATGGCTTTCCTTGTCTCTGAACTAGGTTCCTTGCTTTCACCTTTTCTTCTCTCCCTTTCTTTTTCTCCTATAGAATTATGTTTTTATGTAACAGATCTGATTATCACTCCCCACAGTCCTTGAGATAATGATAAATCTGCCTTCAAGGCCCTATGAGATCTGGAACTTTGCCATCCAGACTTAACATTTTGCCTTTGTCCCCCTTGCTTTCCAACCCGCAGCCCCATTGGTATCATTTTGGGCCCCACATTCACCACATTCTTTTCATCTCAGGGCCTTTATACCATCCTGTTCCCTCTGCTTAAGTACTCTTCTAACCCTTTTCCTACATCTCCATCCATCCTCTTCCTTTCTCTGCCACCTCATTTATCCTATTCATCCTTAGAGTTGTGAAAGTTAAAGCGAAACCTCGTGTAGAGTGGAGTTGGGAAGCCCCGAAGGGGAAGTTCTTACCCACAAACTTTCCAGTGCAGCTTGTTTCACATTCATAGGCAGGAAGAAGTTCACTTGACTAAGCAGGAGGAAGGAAGATTTTCTCTTCACCCAGCAACAGCCCATTGAGAAACTGCCATAATTCAGCCAATGAGGAGCCATGACCACACTGAGCTCCTGCTTTCTTTCCTACAAGGGAATTTTGTTCAGAGCGGCCTCTTCCAACTTTCAGCTACCTCCTTTTTTCTTCATAGGGTAAGGTTCCTCTGCTTTGGGCTTCAGACTTGCCTGTGATTTGCCATAGCCTGCATATCTCAGATTGCAATTCTTCTACAATTCCCAAATAAACTCATTTTGCTGATAAAATACCCGGGTATTTTACATTTAAGGTTACCAAGATGTTCTTTTAAATCTGACTCCCCATATCCACTCAGCATAGAAAGATAGTGTAGCCTGGTAACTAGCAGCACAGATCAGGGATTCAGATTCTTTTTTTTTTTTTTTTAATATGTTTTTTAAAGATTTTATTTATTTATTTGAGAGAGAAATACAGCCAGAGAGGGAACACAAGCAGGCGGAGTGAGAGAGGGAGAAGCAGGCTTCCTGCCAAGTAGGGAGCCCAATGTGGGGCTCGATCCCGCGTCTCTGGGATCATGACCTGAGCCAAAGGCAGTCGCTTAACCAACTGAGCCACCCAGGCGCCCCCGGGGATTCAGATTCTTGAGTACAAATTCTGGCTCCACTATTTACTCACAGCGTGACTTTCGGGCATATCACCTAACGTCTCTGTGCCTTGCTTTTCTCCTCTGTAAAAGAGTGATAGTATAGGACCTCCCTGAAAGGATTATTGTGAATGTTGCTGAGTTAACATCTGTAAAACACTTTAGAACACTTAGTGCCTGCTGTGTACTGCACAGTAAGCGTTAGTTAGCTGGTAGTGGTTTGTCGGCCTGACGCTCGCTCTTGTAGAACTGTGCTCTCCCATCTGAAATTACTCTTCCAGTCAGAGGCCATTTAATGGGCCTCTAACTGAAATTAAGCATTTCTTTCCATTATGAATGTAAGCAACAGTGGTATTAGCACGGCCTGCTACACTGTCTCCAGTAGAAATCACAGATATTTCATATCACATTACAGTTATTGCAGATGTCTTGAATTATCGTTTGCACTCATCATTACTTTGAAATTATGGAAATCTTAGACTTGCCACTAGATCTTATTATGTAATCCATTAACGAGGAAGCATACACAGGGTTACAGAACACATTTGTCTTTTTACCATTTTGATGACTGTATTTCAATATAACTGGTTTCTTTGTACCTCTGTCATATTTTATGCATTCATAAATGTTTTTCTAAGAAAGGTCCAAAGGCTTCTATGTATGGTCAGAGGATGCCACAACACACACACACACACACACACACACACACACACACACACACACACAAGAATCCTGCTGTAGGGCACCTGGTGGCTCAGTTGCTAAGTGTCTTATTTCGGCTCAGGTCATGATCCCAGGGTCCTGGGATGGAGCCCTGCAATGGGCTCCCTGCTCGGCAGGAAGCCTACTTCTCCCTCTCTCACTTCTCCTGCTTGTGTCTCCTTTCTCTCTGTGTCTCTGTCAAATAAATAAATAAAATCTTAAAAAAAAAGAATCCTGCTCTGAAAATAGTACTTAATGTCTGGGCTGAGAAGCTCTCCTCGAGGCAAACTAAGAGGTGAATACTTTCTTTGAGTCAGTCACTCTCTGAGGACTTTATATATGTATCCTTATTTAATCCTCCCAACACCTTACAAGTAGATATTATTATGGTCCCCGGTATGTAGGCAAGAAAATTGAAGCTCAGAGAAGTTAGGTAAGTTACCCAGGGTCACAGGGCAGTATTCCAGTGGTAGAGTTCGTGCTTTTAAGGCCAACATCCTGCTTTCCACATCAATCCAGTCCTTCACTATCCTGCAAAGTAATTATCGCATTCCTCCACTTTGTAGGTGTGGGACCTGAGTCTCAAATAGGGTAAGTTATTTTTCCTCACAGTTAAGCAGCACAGTCAGGATTCAAACCCCACATCTGTCAGGCTCCAGAGCTCCCACAGTTTCTCACTGGGCTCTGCAGAGTTAACTAAAGGTGCCATGGAAATGTATCTTGGGCGAGCTGACAGTTTATCAGATGTGTAACTCAGGCAGACCTTTCCATGGCATCCATCAGGATTAGATGGTTTGGAAAGATATGACTGCTTTTCCTACTCTTGCTGTGGGGTTACAGAGCAGTGCGGGGCACATCATCGTGGATGTGAAATATACACTGGCACTTGGAAAACTCCATTAGCCTCTTTTGTCTAGACAGAGAGTTAAAGGTGAAGCAGGAGGTGTAAAAATACATGAGTAGGAAGTTCTGTATCAGACTCACACTACAGCGGAAAGAACCATTATTTTGAAACCATTAAAGATGAAATTGGTAAGGATCAGTGTGGTCTTGTGACCTGTAAATCTAATGAAATGAAAATGAGGTAATGGTATGTTTTATAACTATTGAGGGTCTGAGAAGCTGGAAATTATCTCAGTGTGAATACTATAAGGGAACGGGAACAATGGAAGCCATCTCGAAAAGGATCTTTATTCAGCTTTATTTATAGCAGGTTTCGTCTTGTCTTTCAACACGAGGACCACAAAGGAGCGTGTTTCAGCTGGATGTATGAAAATACAACTGTTGTCACAGTCCCTGTGCTTTCTGTCACAGAACCCAGCATGCTCAAAGGAGGGAAATGTGGAGGGTGCTATGAAGGTGGTGCCGACGAGCCGGCACTGGGAGACGGGGCAGGAAGCAAGGGAGGAGAAGAGGGGAGAAGAAAAGAATATAAGAGATTCTTCTCATTGTTGCCCAACCCCCATTCTCTGGACCTGAGCTGTGTGAGTAGCTGTGTGTGACTATTTATGTGTATTAAGAGTAAATGAAATAACCCACTTCCTTGGTTGCACTGGCCATATTCCAAGTAGTTAATTTGCTCATGTGTTTTAGGTAGTGGTCTTCACATTGGATGCAGATATAGAGTGTTTCCATCAGCACAGAAAGTTCTGTTGGACAGCATTGATAAATACCCAATTCCTCCTGTAAGTCTAGGGTCATTCAAAGTCCAGGACAAGTGGAACCTGAGGACTATAACATCCCTGGCCCCTGGGAAGACAGAGGATTAGGGTCTTCTGAAATGGCACATGAGTCCCACGTTTCTGTGTGACGTTAGGTGAGCTACTTGTACTCTCTAGGATGCAGTTTTCTTATATTTCTAATACTAATGTTTAATCTCATTTTCCACTGTATATTATGAGGAAATGACATAATTAGTTTAATCCTTATCAAAACCAGGTGAGCTATCAGATCCATTTTACTGGAACAAGAGGAGGAACAAGAGATTAAGAATGTACTCAAGAGGGGTGTCTGCCTTTGGCTCAGGTCATGATCCTGCATTCCCGGGATCGAGTCCCACATCGGGCTCCCTGCTTGGCGGGAAGCCTGCTTCTCCCTCTCTCACTCCTCCTGCTTGTGTTCCCTCCCTAGCTGTGTTTCTCTCTGTCAAATAAAAATAAATAAAATCTTAAAAAAAAAAAAAAGAACGTACTCAAGGCCATAGTCGGGAGCAGACAGGCTTTGGACCCCGACCTCTGACTTTAGAGGCCACATTCCTATCCATGAAGCTAGTTTCTCATCTCCAAACTAAGGGGGCTTAGTTGAAGTCTCACAAAAACAGAAACCGAGATAAGGATTTGAGTGCAGGTAGTTAATTTGGAAGATGACTCCACAAAGCACCAGTGGGGAAGAGAAACAGGGAGGGAAGGAAGCCATTACGGGGTAGGTTCATATGCTGGTTACATAGTGGACAACTGAGGCTTCCTCTTGATAGGGGAGATAGTGTAGAACACACACCTCTGAGTTATCTCACCTAAAGGAGGAGGGAACTAAGGTATTCACACACCAGCTCTTTGTCATTGGTAGAGGGATGCTCCCAGAGACATTCTCCCAGGCACTTCTGTCCTATAGCCCTCAAGGGCTAAATATGCTCTTGTGGCCATAAAAGGCCCTTTAGAAGAAGGTCACAGGTGCTTGAGAGGGGATGGAAACAGTGAATATGGAGGGTGTAAAAGTGAGGTACCAGCAAGGTGCTCTTTCTATTCTAACAAACTTATGGCTGGTGGTGCTTGGTATTAGGTATTTTACATCATAAAATCTGAGACTATAAAGATGAGTAGTCTTGTAGAGCATGGGTATGGGGAGAGCTTAGAGGTACAATTAGACATCTAGGCTGATTTTCAAGGTGGGTGAAATAGTAAAGGGTTACTATTGAAACCATACAAAAAGCTCTTCATTAGGGTTGGGACTTGTCTGGTTCAATACTATAATCCTAACATGTGACATCTAGTGAAATGCTTGACGAGTCTTTGTTGAATGAATACATGGGTGAATGAAATTGATAGGAAGAAGAAATTTGGTAAAAGAATGGGTGAAGGATATATACAGTTAATTCATGTGGAGGAAACCCAAATGGTTAATAAACATTTGAGAGGATGCCCAATTAACTGGGAAAATATAAATTCAAGCAATGAGCTATCCATCTTCACCCATTAACTGTCAGATATTAAAATGGATGATAACATATAGTGATAGAATGCAAAATAAAGGCCCCTTCATACATGTGAATTTCCCAAGTGTTTTGTGAATACTATTCCCATTTACAATATTCATACCTACAAATTCCACTTCTAGGAATCTATTCTGTAGGAAGAGAAGCACAAATGCCTGAGCATAAGGGTACAAGTACGTGTTGTTACAGCATGCTGTTCAGTGGTAAAACCTGGATGCAGCCTGAATGTATATCAAGAGAAGAACCACTGAATCAGTTGCAACAAGCCCACATCATGGACTATTACATAGCTACAAAAAAGGAACGTGTCAGGTCAGTGTCTGCTAGCCTGGAACAATTTCCACAATAGAGTTAAATGAGAAAAGGGCAGAAAAGTGGCAAAGATTCCTTTTCTGATTAAATGAAGAAATAGATATATTTATTTATTTATTTAAGATAGTATGACTGAGGGGCGCCTGGGTGGCTCAGTGGATTAAAGCCACTGCCTTCAGCTCAGGTCATGGTCTCAGGGTCCTGGGATCAAGTCCCGTGTCGGGCTCTCTGCTCGGCAGGGAGCCAGCTTCCTCCTCTCTCTCTGCCTGCCTCTCTGCCTACTTGTGATCTCTCTCTCTGTGTCAAATAAATAAAATCTTAAAAAAAAAAAGATAGTATGACTGAGGGAGGGGCAGGGGGGAGCAAGCTCCCCGCTGAGCAGGGAGCTGACAGGACACAGAGGCTCAATCCCAAGACCCTGGGATCATGGCTGAGCCGAACTGAGCCACCCAGGTGCCCCCGAACAAGCATATTCTTAAATATGTAGGAGGATCCCAACCCAGCTGTGATAGGGAGGTGAGTGTAAACAGAAAGGAAAAAAATGGATATTTACAGAAGTGGAAATAATACGTATGATCTAATGTTACAGTATAACATAAAACAGGAAATCTATCTAGGATATCCTCAGGAAAGAAAAATCTGAAGGTACATATGGACAAGGTCAAAAAGGTGACATGTACAGTGAAACACTGATTAAATTTTGGGATGGGATCATGGCTAGATTTTTGGTCTGTTTTAAAGTATCTGTTCCAGGGGCGCCTGGGTGGCTCAGTTGGTTAAGCGACTGCCTTCGGCTCAGGTCATGATCCTGGAGACCTGGGATTGAGTCCCACATCGGGCTCCCTGCTCTGCAGGAAGCCTGCTTCTCCCTCTCTCACTCCCGCTGCTTGTGTTCCCTCTCTGGCTGTGTTTCTGTCTGTCAAGTAAAATCTTTTAAAAAAATAAATAAAATAAAGTATCTGTTCCATACATGTATCTTGAGCAGGAAAGGTCTGATTATTCATTGGGTCTTGACTCTATGAAAAATTACAGAACTGTGTCTTTCAATCCTGATTCCCAAAATTCTCTTCTTTTCCCCCATTAATCCACTGAAAAGCGGTTACCCTGAGGTTTCCTCAGGGTTTGGCATTCTTAAGGCACTCAGACTTTTGACTTTTAAGAATAGTTCCCCTATACCATTGGGCCAAGACAGTATCTGCTTTCATTAGTTCTGGGTCTTGCTGTGTGCCTAAAATTAGGAGGAGAAGGAATAAGGAGAGAAAGGCCATCCTGTGCAGAGAATGATAACTAATGGTAATGTGATGGAACATTGCAGTACAAACGAATTGCTTTGGCCATTTAGCATACAAGCATCCCTCCTACTTGATGGGAATGGTTGGAGGCAGGACCCTTCAGGGGCCAGGAAGGAACAGATAGTTCTTCCTACCCCCTGGCAGCCAGAATATGGGCTGTGAGCCAAGCATGGCCACTCTGAGATCTCTTCCCAAGCCATTGAACCTGGAGGGAATGATGCTCAAGTTCAGGGTCACTTATTGTGTTATCTTTTGCTGTGTAAGAAACTAGTTTAAAACTTAGTGACTTGAGGGGCACCTGGGTGGCTCAGTTGGTTAAGCAACTGCTTTCGGCTCAGGTCATGATCCTGGAGATCTGGGATCGAGCCCCACATTGGGCTCCCTGTTCTGCGGGAAGCCTGCTTCTCCCTCTCTCACTCCCCTTGCTTGTGTTCCCTCTCTGGCTGTATTTCTCTCTGTCAAATAAATAAATAAAATCTTAAAAAAAACAACTTAGTGACTTGAAATAAGAAGAAATGAGTTTACAAGACTGCAGTCAAGGTGCTAAGCTTCACTTAGCTGAGGCTTGACTGGGGCTGGAAGGGCCAATCCTCTTACATGGTCAATGGCCAGAAGCTTTGGATTCTCCCCAGGTGGGTTTCTTTATAGACTTCCTAAATGTTCTCCTCACAGGACAGCTGGCTTTCCCAGTGGGTCTGACAAGAGAAGGAAGAAGAGAGAGGAGGAGTAGGGAGAGGGGGAGGGAAGCAAGAAAAGGGGAAGGTGAGGGAGAGAGAGAATATTCTACCGAGTATGTAGGCCTGAAATCTCATTTTTTTAAGATCTGATCTTGGAAGTGACATGCCATCACTTCTCCAGGATTCTGTTGGTTATGCAACCAACCCCGGTGCAGTGAGTAAGGGAGACCACAGGAAGGTACACAGAACAGGAGGTGGGGTCACTGGGGGCCATCTTGGGGGTTGGCTAACATATAGCTGGTTTGTAAGACTTGTTCTATAGCAGAGTCTTGACTATGTCCTGCTTTCTGTGGTTGCTGCTGGAGTTAGGTCATTCAGCCTTCCCATCAATTCTATGAGCCACCTAACACCTTCCAACAATGTCCTGTTCTTAAGTTCACCAGCTCTGTAGTTTCTTGCTTACAACAATGACTCCAACTAGAACAAGTGCCATGAGAGAGGACGGCAGTGGGGAAGGTAGGTTGCAGCAAAGGAACTTATTTTATTTTATTTTATTTATTTTTAAAAAGATTTTATTTATTTATTTGACAGAGAGAAACACAGCTAGAGAGGGAACACAAGCAGGGGGAGTGAGAGAGGGAGAAGCAGGCTTCCCGCCGAGCAGGAAGCCCGATGTGGGACTCGATCCCCCCGGGTCTCCGGGACCATGACCTGAGCCAAAACAGTTGCTTAACCAACTGAGCCACCCAGGCGCCCCAGAGGAACTCATTTTAGATAAGGTTGTCAGAGAAGGCTTCACTGAGGAGGAGCCTGGAGACCTGAATGGTGAGGGAGAGTCAGCAGAGGAAGAGTGGGAGGAGGGGCCTCTCAGGCAGAGGGAGCAGCACAGGCTAAGGCTCTGATGTAGGAACTGAGAGGTCTGGTTGACTGGGGTTTAGCCCAGCAAGTAGGTGAGTGGAAAGAGTGGTCAACAGAAGCCAGATTACTCAAGATCTTGAGGCCATGGTAAAAAATTTGGATCCCCTCCTCCAACCAAAGCATCTCATATTCCAGACATCAGGGTCCTAAGATGCTGAGGACCAGACCCAAGGTCTAAGAATCCGGATCAGCCAAAGTCAGTAAGTGGATTTGACCAGATCATGATAAAGAATGTCTATACTTTTTAACTCATCCATCTGTTTGGCTGGCTCTTGAGTTTTCTTAATTTTGGTTGGGCTCTTTTCTGAGTTTCTTAGTTCACTTTGATAAATCCCAACCCAATTCTGGTGAGCTCAAAGGAGAGAGTTTTGTTTACACTGGGGCCTGGGAATCCTAGCTAGAGAGCCTGGTCATCTGGTAGAGATAAGCAACTCCCCAGGCAGTGTGAGAACAAGCAAGTTGATCCTAATTGATCCCTGCAGTCTCATTACTTTATAGCCCCACATTTACTCGACATACACTTGCCTGGCATCCAGCATGTGTCTGGGCTCTGTGGGGGCATTAGACTACAAAGATCTTCCTCTCCAAGAATCAAGTTAGGCATGAAGGATGGCACAATCCAAAGGTTATTGAGCAGGAACTCCTCGTTACTTAAGATTTGGTGCTATGTCCCACAATCAAAGCAAACAGGCCCTGTAGACCCTGCGTTCTAAATGAAGCCAGATGCATTCCCTGCAAGGTTTACTAAAGGGGGCAGAAATGGTCCTATATCCCCTAGCTAAAAGCTCACTTTCCTCTTCCTTGCCCAGTAATACCAGGGAAGGAGGAGTTCTTTGGTTTTATTGAAGAGTGTAGTTTTTATGGTGAAAGATAGTTCCTTTTTCTCCCCTCTTCACCTGGGAGTCCCTTCTGGAGATTGAAGGGTGATTGCAAGAAGGGGATACCGGGATGCTGTTCCCCAAGGAGGGTCTACTTGGCAATGGACTTGCTGATATCCTTTTGTGCCAGTCTGAGCAGGGGGAAAGAGGTGGAAAGAGGAGTCACTGTGGAGCAGCAGGCCAGGATGTGTGAGTTTCTCTGAGTCAGGCAGACCCTGTAGTACTTAGCTAATCTCTCTGGCATTCCCACCTAACTGGGCTGATTGCTGAGCAACAGGATCCCACTGGAGGTAGAAACCTTGGTGGTGGGGCAAGGTAGGGAAGCTCAAGCCTGAGCTGGATGGTCACTGTCAGAAAACTGTGAAGTGGAGAAGCCCACAAGAAATAGACTCATGTGGCCCATGAGAAACCATTTATGAACACTTGCCACTCCAGGTTAGCCAGGGAAGCAGGGTCAACCAACAGGGAAGGGTCTATGCAAAGCTATTCCTGTTCCTTCCTCCCAATTTCAGTAAGGGGGAGGATGTTGGGTGTGTTTCCCAACCAGCCTATGTCCTCCTCCCCCACCTTTTATTCAAGCAGGCAGGATCCTGGCCCAAATCAACCCTTGGATGAATAAGGGAGAAGACAAAATGAGATTTAAATTGAGTTTGAAAATAAAGCTTTCAAGGATGGAGGTTTAACAACAGAAAGTGATCCAAAAGTAATGCAGTCTGCCTAAGATGTCATTAAGGGATGGAAAAGGGAAATTCAACACAGCATGGCTGAAGGTAGAGATTAGGGAAAAAAGCTTCATTATTATGCCCCATCAAGTTGAGTTGCCTCAGTGCACTGGTTCCATGAGTAAACAGAATAATTGAAATACAGTGTGGTAGGGCTGAAGTCTTGCTTAGTAAGCATCCACAGGATTCTGAGAGGGCACAGGGAGGTAGGTGTGTTCCAGAAGGGTTTCCGGAGAAGGGGCACCTGAGTTGAAAGCTGAGAAAGGGTTGATCTGAAGAAAGGAGAGCTCAGGAGGGCTTTCTAGCAGAGGTCACAGCACAGCCTGGAGCAGAAATTTGAAGACAGGAGGACAGTTAGAGATGCAGCTTAGTGAACCCATGACCTTGAGGCTCCATGAGCTTAAGGAATGAGGGCTCTGAGGAGTTGCTTCAAACCTAAGAGCAACACAATGGGATTTGTGTATTAGAATCATCTGCTCTCCAGATTCTGGTTGTACTATGGACTTGACCTCCAGGCTTGCTTCTTACCCATCCATGTGGCCCTGGGGACCGCCCCCCCCCCCCCCCCCCCCGCAAAGGCCATTTGCTGTCATTCCAAAATCCTGGTTCCCCACCATTTGGAATGTCCTTTGCCCTACTCCTATCTTTGAACCCACCCTCCCCGTAAATCATCTTTTCTCTTTTCTTTTCCAGCATACTCTACTCAGTTCAGTAAGATTCTATGCCTTCTCTTGGCTTGTCCCCGCCAGCACACAACTCCTTTGGATATGCATATACTAAAATATCTTCCCTTTATCTTATCTGGTTTTCGCCCCATGGGGCAACCCGAAGGCTACTATTTATTCTTTCACACATTAATTTAAGCTGCTTTAATTGCGGCTATGATACGTTTTATATAATATAATTAATGTTTTAATTCTGTGTACTGGCTTCCCAAGGCAGTTTTGTGAAGGGCCCAATTTTGGAATCAAGCAAATAATAAGTAATGGCTGAAGTTATTATAGCAACGTCCTCCCCCCTCCCAAAGGAATTAAAACTGTACTCGCTTTTTGAGGTGGATTAAAAAGAGAAAAGATAGTTTAATGTTCTCTTCATCTCAAGCATGTTTGAGTGGCTTCTGTGAAGTCCTCTGGACTCTGATCCCAAGTGTTCCTGGCTTATTGGTGTCTGATCATGAGCTGGAGGTGTCTTGTGCCACCAACCAGCTTTGCACCCCCTGTCCCCACATCCTTCTCGATGGAGGGTGTGCTGGGAATAAGAGGCAACAGAACCCACTTACTCATTTATTCCTTCAGGAAGTGTACTGGTGTCTTATACTAGGGATGAATTCAGTCCTGTCCCCAAGATGCTCCCAGCCCAGTGGGGCCAGGCAGGTGGAGTTCTAGTTCAGCACACTAATGCTGCGGGAATACGGGGGGGGGGGGCGGCTAGGGTAGAGCAAGTCCCGCTGTCTCAGGAGTTAAGTGGAGACTTAACTGAAGAGAAAGCGAAATTCAAACCGGTACCAGGAAGGAGAGGGAAAGAAGGAAACAGCAAGACACAGTAAGAAGAAAACATTGTTTGTAAATGGGGAGGAGAGTATGGTGGAAGCCAATGTATGTGGGAGGACATAGCAGGGGGTGAATGGGGAGACAGGGGTGTGCAGAAGGGCTTTCTTTTTTTAAAAAAAGACTTTATTTATGTATTTGACAGATCACAAGTAGGCAGAGAGGCAGGCAGAGAGAGCTGAGGAAACAGGCTCCCTGCTGAGCAGAGACACCCCCCCCCCAATTCAGGCCTCCATCCCAGGACCCTGAGATCATGACCTGAGCTGAAGGCAGAGGCTTTAACCCATCGAGCCACCCAGCGCCCGCAGAAGGGCTTTCTGTGTCATGAGAAGGAGTTTGGATCATCCTGATGGGGAACCCAAAGAGGCTTTTTAGCAGGTAAGTGTTCTAATCAGATTAGATCTGGCGTTTGCAAACAAACAAACAAACAAACAAACAAACAAAAACTCCAACAGGATGAACAATGAGGGTGGGGGGTTTGTTGGGAGTCGCGTGATCCATAGTAGGGGCTCAACAGGTACCTACCGAATGAGTGAGGCCATTGGGACAGCCCAGGTGAGAGATGATGAGCTTCTGAGTTAGTGGCATGTGGGGGAATGGAGAGTGCCCTTTGCAGCAGAAGCCAGGCGGGTGCAGTTAGCAGTCTCTTCATCTTCTCCTCCCTGATCTATGCAGCCTGACCTTTTGGCCTGGCCCAGAAATGCAGAACTTGGAGGGCCATCACCCCAACTGTCTAGTTCAAGCTCCTCAGGTTCCATCCGGGACAACCAAAACTCAACCGAAGGCAGCCCATCAGAGGCAGAGCCTAGAACAGAATTCAGGTGTTCCATGCTGCCCAATAGGTACTGTTAACGTTGACTGAAGAATGGCTTAGGAGGCCAGAACCCGGGAAATGTAGCTTGTGGGGGTTTCTGTAGAACAAGAGGGTCCTCAGTCCCCTGAGATACTCCTGGGGTCCCCTGATCCCATGAAAAGGCTATTGTACTACTCTAATTGCCTGTCTCCAGCCGCTAGACGGCAACGCGGAAGAAATAGATTCTGGTGGAGACGCGCGGAACATGGACGGATGGATGGGGAGGCTTGGACGCTGCGCCCACTCGAGGGAATTTCCTTTGAAAGAGAGCGAAACTAAGCTGGAAAGCTCTTTTCCTTGAAACGCCACCCGATCCCTCCTCTTCCCCACACCCGGCTGCGGCCTTCCCGTTTTCAGGGATGGGGGGAACTTCCTCAGGCCTCTCCATCCGCAGTGGGGACACTTTCGGTTCTGCCGGAATTCCCGGAGGCTGCGGGGGAGAACCGTGGGGGCGGGTGTCCCTGGGGCGTCTTCGCAGCACGTGGGTATCTCTCTTCTCTCCTTTAGCTCTCCGGGAAGACTGCTAGCTCCCTGCGCTCTTCAGCTTGACCTCTGAGCCCCAGGGGTGAGGAGGAAGCGCTCTTCCTGGTACCACGCGCCCTTCCCCACGCCAAAGGCGCGTCCCTAAACTCCCGGGAGAATTAAACTCGAAAGAATGTCCAGGGGAAATCCCTGAGCAAAGTGTCCAGGAGCTCCGCCCCCCCAACGAAGCTGACCGCGATTGGTTCCTGAAGGCCCCGCCCATCTTCTGGGCGGGGCGGCGGGGGCACCCGCTGCGGGAGTTACTAGAGGCCGAGTCCGCGCACCCCGACTCCGACTCCGCCGCCTGCTATTCACCTCGCCATGGTTCCTTTGCCGCTGCGGTGTCTCTTCTGGGGCTCCGTGTTGACCGCCGTGAGTTGAGTTTCTGCTCCGACCGGACAGGGGATTTGGGGATTTGAGAGTGGGGAGTGGGAAGCAATATTTCGGGGAAGGGAACTTCCTAGCTGATTTTGGGAGGACAGACAGGTGGGTAGAGTAGCCGGGGAAGGTACTTTGGGTCCTAGCTGTACGAGGTAGGCTGACTCTGTCTTCTTTCACGTTGGGGTCCCGGGCAGCCCACAGAGGGCACGTAGTGGGGGCACTGCAAAAAATGTGCACCTATGGTGTAGATGGGGTTGGGATTTGGGGAGCCTCAAGGCTTTATTTGGTCAGAAGGCTGCAGTCTGAGTTTGCTTCAGAGGCCGGTGGCACAGAGACTGATGAGGGGTTTCAGAGGCGAGAAAGGAGGCTGGGCAAGGGAAGAGGCGGGTCTGGCCGGTTTCCTGTCCCTTTTCTATTGTGGACAGATGCCAGCCTCTGTGAGTAGTTATCATATCCTGGCCACCTGGGGCTGCCTTCTTATGGGGATAAGGGTGGGTGCAGAGGTCCAGGTACTTCATTGAGAAGGCAAGGAGCTTTTAACTCTCCTACCCCCACCCCCAAATCCTGGGTGATCCAAACTAGGAGGAATACCCAAGGCTGTGTCTCTGCCTCCAGAATTTAAGATGGTAGAGGAGACCTTTGGGGAGGAGATGAATAGTTCGTGGGACCCAAGAAAGGGTTAGGAAACCAGCAGGGGTTTCTCCAGGCACCAGAAAGTCTCAGTTATGCCCAACCAAGCATGTCTCCGGGATTTTCAGAAGCGCACACTTGACTCACTTTTTGTTTAAATGTATTTTTGTAGTTCCTCATTCTGGAGGCTGGGAATCCCCCAAGTACCTGATCCTCTCATCCCAAACCCTCCGGCCTCCCCCTACTTTCAAGGGCTGTAGTTTCTGGCATGAAGTCTGAGTAGGAAAGACACATGGGGGGTCTGGGTAAGGGGAGTCAGCAGCAGGGGAAGAGAGCCAGTGGGGAAGCTGCTTTGGTTCCAGAACTTTCATTTTCACTCTAAGCAGTGGTTCTTAGGCAGAAAGGAGGCAGGAAGAAGGTGGAGCTGGAGGGAAAAGGAGGAGGACTCTTGTAGGAGGGATTGGAGGAAAAGCCAGGTGAGGTAGCGTGGGGGGTGGTGATGGTGACCTGGGCTTCTCAAGAGCACGGTGCCAGTTTTGGCTCCAGGTAGAGACTGGGAGGTGACAAAATAGGAGCTATTTGTGAGGGCTTCCCATGTGTCAAGCTCTGAGCAAAATGCTTTACGGGCATTCTTGGTTGGACTTTTTCAAGCCTCCATTATACAGATGAGCAAACTGAGGCTTGGAGAGAGGAAATAACTTGCCAGAGTTCTCATAGCTAGGTGGAACCTGAATATAAATCTACACCTGCCTGATTCCAGAGCCAGCTTCTCTGAGCCTTGGTCCTGAGCTTCTTCTTTGTGTCAGAAGGATGCAAGGGGCTATGGTGTGGGAGCTGGGGATTGACAAACTTTCAGAAAAGAAGCTGTATTTCTCATGGAATTGAAAGTGGTACAAAGGATGTCCATTGCTCTGGGAGTATGGTGAGAAAGTCCACAGGGTTGCAGGAAGAACATTCACAGGATGTCATAGTGGAGGCAACAGACCTGTATATTTCCTTCCCCATTTGGAACGAAAAGCTTCTCTGTAAGTAATTTTCTCCCCCAAGCTGAATGAGAGCCACCAGTTAGGTAGAATCGAGGGTATTTGTCATCCTAGCAGATATTCATATATGTATGATAATTAAAACTTCCATGTAAATGAGCCCTACTATGTGCTAGCTACTGTGACCGGCTATATATGGATACTCATTCTGATTTTTACAACCTTATCTGTGGAGCAGGCACCAGTCCCATTTTAGAGATGTGGAAACTGAGGCTAAGAGAAACAAAATAACTAGTAAGCATTACAAAGGCGAGATTGGAGCCTTAAGCTGTTTGAGTTTCAAACTTGTGCTCTTTTCACCGGCTGTTCCCAAAGTGTGGCATGATTTTAGGAAACACATGGATATAGAACTAAACAACAGAAATTCACTTTACACTTCTATTAAAATCCTTCTCTCTCTCTCTCTTTTCCAAGGAGGAAGTCTCTGGAGCTACACTAGAGTTAAAACCTCTCCAGCACTTTCTAATCCTCCTTTTTAAAGAAAAACCAAGAGCAGGCCTGGAGAGGAGGGGCTCTGCTGGGTTTTTAATAACATTGCTGCACTTCAGTTGAATTTATTTTTAGGATCACCTTTTATTTATGAGAAGTGATACTGGCTCTTCTCTCATGGCAATGATATAAAGTTTACATTTAAAACCAATGCATTTAAATTAACGAGAAGTAAGTAATAGTATGAGTGGTACCTGGAGGCAGTAAAAATAACACAGGCAAGACCCAAGTTGATGTAAAGGGGGCAGTATTGAGACCTGAGTTCTCCTCTGATTCTATCGCTGTGTGACCCTGGGCAAGTGCCCCACCTCCCTGGTCCTTAGGCTAGCCATCTGTAAAGCAAAAGCACTGGATTTTAATCCCAGCTTCACAGTCCTGGCATTTCACGAGGAAGGGGTTGGATGATCAGATGATGAGGGTTTGGAGAGGGGAAAGGGGTGGGGAGCAGAAGAATAGAAGGAAGTGGCCAAGTGCTAAGTATAGCCTCAGCCAGAACTAGGACTAGCTGAAGCCAGCCAGCTTCAGGACTGCAGGGGAGGGACTGGAGCCCTCGTGTGTTTCTGGGTCTTTGGGAAGAGGAATGACTCAGGAGTCAAGCCAAGAGGCAGATCTGTTTAGTTCAGATAATATTGTGACGTTCCAGCGCAATCACTTTGCGAAATGCCAGACCGTTCCTCTGGGTCCTTTTATAATCACATCAGTTGGCAGTTTAGTTAAAAACAAACACACCAAGTAATATGCAGGCTCCATTCTTCTTCTCTGGACTTCACTAAGGTTCTAACCTCTGTCCTAGCTGATTTCCACCTCCCTGACGTAGGGGCTGCAGCAGAGATTTCAAGATCCCCTCAAATCACCCCATTCTGTTTTTAGGTCCACCCAGAACACACTGTATGCAGAGAAAAGCAATACTTAATAAACAATCAGTGCTGTAATCTGTGTGCGCCAGGTGAGCCGTCAACCCCCTGGCCCTGCAGTGGGACCCCTCCTTCGTTTGCTGGGAGGTGCAGACCCCATGTGGCAGTTGTCAACTCTAGTCTTAAATGATCCCTGGGATTCTTCCCATCTCTGCCCTGATGTGAGAATGTTCTGGGTTCCCTCTCTGTCTACCCAGCACTAGGGTTCCTATCTCTCCCGTGGTCCGCACCAGACTATGAAGTCTGGAAGGGTCTGAGACCGTCATCTTTGAACCCACCCCACCCAAGCCCCAGCCTGCTCAGTTTCTGATAAGTGTCTGATGCATTGAGCTGGTTGGAGCCATCCCATTTCCCAATGTTTTCCAGGACAGAAGCTGGTGAATGAATGCACACAGACCATCGACACAGAATGCACTCATTGCAAAAAAGGCGAATTCCTAGGCACCTGGAACTCAGAGAGACACTGTCACCAGCACAAATACTGCGACCCCAGTGCGTGGCTGCTGGGGAATGGGTTTCGGGAGCTCGGCTGATGGTCTAACTCATTCCTGACAATGCAGCCATTGCTTTTTTTCGTAGCCAGGGTCTGTTCTGATTGGTTGCAGTCTGAGTTGTAAGGGTTGTTAAATCATCTAATCCCCACCCCTACTTGGGAGAGGGTTTAAGAAAATAAAAGCGGGATGTGAGAGGAACAGATTGTCCGAGCGCGGCTGCTAAGGGGTCCCCATCCCTCCTGCCATCTCTCTTCAGACCTAGGGCTCTGGGTCCAGATGGAGGGCACTTCGGAAACAGACACCACTTGCGCATGCCATGAAGGTCTCCACTGTACCAACAAGGCCTGTGAAAGCTGCACCCCGCACAGCCTGTGCCCCCCCGGCCTGGGAGTCAGGCAGATCGGTACGTGGCCTGTCTGGGAGTCAGCTCTGCAGGCAGGGGATGGGAGCTGAGGCTCCAGGTGAGGCATTGCGCAGTGAGCACTCAGCCTCGACCCACCTGCATTGGGATCTCTGCTTGGTGAGCAGGAAACAACCTTTATTGTCCTGACTCCAGCCCTGGTTATCTGCCTGGGGAGGATGGTCAGAGGAGGCTTCCACGGGGGAAGCCTGGTGCTGGGGGACAGCCCTTGACACAGGCAGCTTGTCCTACCCTGCCTATCCACTAGTTCCCTTGCGAGCCGGGCAGGTGGTCTACTGTGATGACGAATGCTGCCTCCTTCCTTCCAGCTACAGGGGTCTCTGATACCGTCTGTGATCCCTGCCCCGTCGGCTTCTTCTCCAATGTGTCATCTGCTTTGGAAAAGTGTCATCCTTGGACAAGGTACAAGGATCCATCCTTTGTGTTTCCGGCCCTAAGAGGGGTGTGGGACCACTTCCATTCTCTCTGGCCACCTGTCCTTTGGCCCCTGTTCCCCGTGTCCACAGACTTGTACAGTTAGAGAATTCTAGATTGTCCTCATGGCTGAGGAAAAGGCCACTTCTCAGCATTTTTTTTGCCTGCTGTCTTGGTGGTAACAGACGCTGCTGATCTCTCAATCTTCATGGACCTCCCTTCTTGGGGGCACCTTGACCCCTCTCTTGCTTTCCTTTTCCCCCTCCTTTGCTCCTCCTACCTGGTTTCCTTGGCTTTTTTTCTAGGCTGTACTCCCAATCATTTTGCCCACCTCGCCTGAGCATCTCATCCGTGTCCATGGTTCCCAAATGACAATTCCTATCTAGATCTGCCTCCTGGGTCCCAGGTGGTCATATGCCACCACTGAGGGTCTGCCTCTTTGCAGGTGACCCACAGTGCCAAATGGTCTCACTTGCCTGTCCCTTTCATCCTTTAGGAAGACATTCCCATGGGTCTGGGCACTTGTCCCACGGTCCCTCCCAAATCAGTCACCAGGTCCTGTCCACCTGGCCTTCCAGATGTTTCGGGATTCCTTCTCATTATCTTCACAGTTACCACTGTGGTCTGGATGGTGCCTTCGTCCCCTCACCGGCCTCCCCACCTCTGCTCTCTCAAACACCCTCTTGCCACAGTGAGCTTTCTGCAGTGTATTTCAGATCCTGGCACTCCCTATATAAAATGCTTCATGGCTCTCCCTGCCTTTAGGATGAACCCAGACTTCTTCGCACAGGCCCCTCGCCTTCCAGCTCCGTTTCCTGACTTCTTCCCCAGCCTATTTGCAGTCCCCTCAACACGCTGTTCATTCTTTTGCATCCTACTCTCCTGCCTGGAATACCCTTCAATATGTGCCCGATTAACTGTTTACATTTAATTAAAAAATGGGTGAGATGGGCTCGTGGGACACAAGGCACACAGAGGCCTATGGTGATCAGCCTCCTTTCACCCTGTTCTTTGGCCACTCAGTTATCCCTGGAGATAGCTACTCTTCCTGCATGTCCTTCCAGAGATTCTGCCTACAAAGAAATAAACGCATGCACGTGCAAACACATGTATTTTCCACATAAATACTAGCATCCCATACAATACTTTGTTATTTGTTTCCTGTCTGCCTTACTCCAATAGACTGCAAATTCCTTCAGTGTGGAGACTTGGCCATTTGTTTTTTCCTCCAGTGATGCATTCCTTATGCCTGCAACAATGCTTGGTGCACAGAAGATGCTCAATAAATCTTTATTGATAAATGTTGAATGATAACGGGGCAGCTGGGCTAGTGGTATCAGAGCACTGGGTCCCCGCCTCAGTGCAGCTTAGAAAGGATGTGACCCCACATAAGTGTGTGACCCTCCTCTGATCGCCAGTGCCCTCATTTAGAAAATGTGAATGACATTCCCCTCACAAGGCACGAGGAAAAGACACGTAGGAGTCTCTTGTAGATGCATAAGCACTCTTATGTACGTGCTTTCTTTGTAACTTCTCACCTTTTCCCCTGCTTTAGATATATTTTTCTTGGCGACGTTCTCTTCTGTCCACTTCTCTCCGTTCCTTCTGGAACCACATCTTCATCATCCTGTATTGAGATGCCTACGGGTGTCCTGGCTGTGCTTGTCCATAATTTCTCCTCCTGTGAGCTCTCTGGCCCCCTGAGTCCTGTCACTGTGTGGTCTTTTGGTTGGATGCTGATGCAACTTCCCACCTGAAGCCAGGTGAAACCTTCATGGCTGATTATCAGCGATCTGGTTCTAGAGCCCGATTTTCTGTAGTTCCCTCACACCGTCTGGCATGTCCCCCACCGAATCCCTCAAATCACATTGTCCTGCTTCAGCTAGAATGTATTGCTGCTCTAAATTTACATCCTTCAAGGCCACTCAGATCTCCCCTCCCTAGTCTTTCTGGACGACCCTTAACCCAGAGGTTCTCAGCTGAGCCAATTTTTCTCCCCAGGGAAACACCTGGCAATGTCTGGAGACATTTTGGTTCTCACAGCTGGGGAGCGGTTGCTACTGGGATCTAGTGGGTGGAGGCCAGGGGTGTTGGTTAGCACCCTATGGTACACAGGACAGCCCTGCAACAGAGAGTTAGGTGCTCCCAAATGTCAGTAGTGCTGAGTCCAAGAAGCCCTGCTTTAGACTGAACTCATCATTCCTTTCTTCCAGCCACTGTGGGCTTGGTCTCCCCTTCCCTGAATGATTCCCAGTTCACTTCAGCCTATGTGACAAAGCATGGCACTCCGTAGAGATTCTCCGATTATTTCTCCTTCAAGATGTGCAACAGTTTTTTCTCTGTATTCATGAGTTCAAAAGAACAGTCTTTGTCATTCCCATAATAACCAGCATAGGGGGTAGCACACAGTATATGCTCGGTGAACCTGAACTTGTTGGTTCTGACGGTCTCCCTCTGGGGTTAGAAATCTTATGGTTGGGGAAATCTCATCTCTCTCTCTCTCTCTCTCTCTCTCTCTCTCTCTCTGTCATGTGTGCGTGTGTGTGTGTGTACACGCACGCACGCATGTCTGTCTGTGCACAGCTGTGAGACCAAAGGCCTGATGGAGATTCAGGTGGGGACTAACAAGACAGATGCTGTCTGTGGTGAGTCCTGGAGAAGGGGCCCTGGTAGGGGCTCGGGAGGCGGGGAGCTCAAAGGGAACAGAGGGGCACACAGAGGCAACTGAGGTGGGGAGAAGAGGGAGAGCAGGTGAAGTGAGAGGAGGGGGCGGTTTTTTGGGGTTGAGGCATCCCAACGTTGCCACTTATTTGTGGAGCCAGGGCAAGTCCCCCCCCTACTCTGAGCCTCAGTTTCTTCATCTGTGAAAGGGGATGATAAGAGCAGCTCCCTTACCAGCTTGGGGCAGTGCCTGGCACAGACTCTCACACTCTCGAGGTGTTCCAGCCTCTTCTGCCACCCTGCGTTTCCAGCACCAGCATGGCGGGACACTGTTTGTCTCAGGGCCTTGGTTTTGACTTTAGACTGAGGGGGTTGGCCTTCAGCACAGATCACAGACTCAGATGACTGCAGGGACCAGGCAGGTTATGTTGAGGAGTTGAAAAGTCACTGCTAAGACAAAGACACTCTGTTTTTTCTTAAGACCCACTTTCCTTTTGGCAGGGCTGGGACTGGAGTGAGGGGAGTGAGACACTTGTCCCAGACACAGTATTAAAGGGGGTGGGAGAAAAATGCAGTCATCAAGAAAAATAACATTTGATACATTTTTAAAAAAGATTTTATTTATTTATTTGATACAGAGAGAGAGATCACAGGTAGGCAGAGAGGCAGGCAGAGAGAGAGAGTGGGAAGCAGACTCCTTGCTGAGCAGAGAACCCGATGTGGGGCTCGATCCCAGGACTCTGAGATCATGACCTGAGCTGAAGGCAGAGACTTAACCCTCTGAGCCACCCAGGCACCCCAACATTTGATACATTTTTTTTTATTGTTACTAAAAATTTTTTTTTCCAGTGTTCCAAGATTCATTCCCCATTCCCCACACCCAGTGCTCCATGCTTTAGGTGTCCCCAGTACCCACCACCAGGCTCTCAAAGAAAAAAATCAAAGCTAATGTAAAAAAAAGTCCTTAATGAACAAAATATCAAAATTTACATAAAAATGTGATCCAGCCCTGCCTCACTTGCCTCAACCTAATCCTAGCCCTGGTTCCAGTAAAACTTTATTTAAAAAACAGCCAGCCACGGGCACCTGGGTGGCTCAGTCAGTTAAGCATCTAACTCCTGATTTCAACTCAAGTCATGATCTCAGGGTGATGAGATCTAGTCCTGCATCAGGCTCCACACTCACTGGGGAGTCTGCTTGAGATTCTCTTCATTTCCCTCTGCCCCTCCCCCCCATTCGTGTGCTCTCTCTCTGAAATAAATAAATATATCTCAAAAAAGAGAGAGAGAGAGAGAGAGAGAGAGAAAGAGAGAGAGAGAGAAGACAGCTAGCCTGTAGGCCATAGTTTGCTGATATGATTTTTCAAAACATGACATTAAAATATTACTTTTCTTAATTGCTCAGTTTTTTGGTGTCGCCGTAGATTCTGTCCCAAGGCTAATGCTTCACTTGCCTTCTCCTTGTCCCTGCTGGGCATCTTTCATTTTTCCATTTAGGATAGAGGCTTAGGTCCAAGAAATGCTTTCCTTTCCCTTCATTCTTCTATAACAAAGGCAACCAACAGACATAAATGCTGATGGACCTCAGCACCGGGCAGAGGCTGAGGAAGGATGGGGCATGTGGGGAGCCCGCAGAGACATCTCCCAGTCCTCAGTTCAGGTGAAAGGGTGCCTGATGGGGCTGCTGGCCCGCTGCGACTGGATCTTCCAAACTTCTAAGAGAAACCAGATATTCTGATACTAAATATGTCAATTTTAAAAAGTTGGCAAGTATTTCAAGAATTCTTTTTTTTTTTTTTTTAAAGATTTTTATTTATTTGACAGAGAGAAACACAGCCAGAGAGGGAACACAAGCAGGGGGAGTGAGAGAGGGAGAAGCAGGCTTCCCGCCGAGCAGGGAGCCCGATGTGGGACTCGATCCTGGGTCTCCGGGATCATGACCTGAGCCGAAGGCAGTCGCCCAACCAACTGAGCCACCCAGGTGCCCCTCAAGAATTCTTTTTTAATGTGCTGGTCACACTAAACACATCCGGCCACATTCTCCCAGGGCCACTTGTTTGAATCGGCAGAGTTTAGATGAGCTCAGCCATTGAAGGATTTTCGAATCCAGCAAGGTATAGCAGCCTTAGGCACGGGGTAGGGGGGGTGCCACTCCTGGAGAGCCATCACTGAAGTCTTGATTTCTCCAGGTTCCCCACCTCGGATAAGAGCCTTGGTGGTGATCCCCATCACCATGGGGATCCTGCTTGCTGTGCTGTTGGTGTCGGCCTGTGTCAGTGAGTCCCCAGGTGGGGAGGTGATGAGCAAAGGAGGGAGGGAGGAGAAGGTGCAGAAGGGGCCACCTGTTTCCTGATCTGGCTTCACCAACTCCCCATCCCATTTCTCTCTCTCTAGGAAAGGTGGCCAAGGAGCCAGAGAAGAAGGTAGGTCAGCCCCAGGCACCGACTCAGGGCTTTGGCAAGCTGGAAAGAAAGGCTGACTCATTGTTGCCTCTGTGGCAGGAAAACCGATCCAGGGTCTCCCCCATGGCCAGGAGGAAGGCCATGGAAGTGGCTACTTTCACTCCTAGGGCTAGGCTGCAGGGAGGGTTCTTCCCATTCCCTGCCCTGCACCGCCAACCTCCGTCATCTCCAGAGCTCACCTCCCCACGGAGCAGCCCCGGCACCACGGGCAGTATCTGATGTTTCCTGGCATTTAATACGTGGGGGAACCGTGTCTCTGGAGCTTTGGTGCCACGTCACTGGGTGGGGGGGAGGTGGTGGAGGGGCAGCTCCTTGGATCCGCGCGCTCCCACTCTGGAAGCTTCTTGACACTCTGTGTGGCCAGCAGGGGGCAGGCAGGAGGCACCCATTGGATCAGCGCTGACCTTCCCTTTGGGAAAGGGGAAGGGGCTTGTGTTTGGGGAGGGGTCTTCTTCTGAGGGAAGGGCGACGCGGAGGTATTGGGGGGTAACCTCACACTTTGGCTCCCCTAAGGTTATGTGGAAGGACCCCGGGAAGGACCCCGGGAAGGACCCCGTGGAGGACCCCGCGGAGGACGTGGAGGACCTTTCTGTTCTTCTCCACTCCATTGCTCCGGTGCAGGAGACCTTACACGGGTGCCAGCCGGTCACCCAGGAGGATGGCAAAGAGAGCCGCATCTCGGTGCAGGAGAGAGTATGAGGCAGTGCGTGCCGCAGGGGAGGACGGACGCGTGGCTGGAGGGCCTCGAGTTGCAGCGCTGGGAGGCAAGGGCTGGGCACCCCCTGCGCGCACCCCTGTGGCGCAGAATCCCAGAACCTTCCACCGCCAGCCTGAAGTCCTTTCCGTCTCCCAACTTGCTTTTAAAGATCCAGGTGAACTTTTTGGCGGCCCTATAGTAATATCCACCAAGGCCTCCAGCCCAGCACTTCAGTGCCCGGAGATGGATCGTGGTGGCGTCTAGGAGCCCAGGAAGGAATATACTCGAATATCACTGTAGCGTGGTTTGTGATGGTGGACTAGAAGCCACTTACAACTGTCCATCGGCAGGGGGCTGGCTAAATAAAATTATATTTATACAACGGGATCTCAGAAACTGTCATGAAAAAAAAAGCAGGTTGCAGAACAATGGGTATGAAAACATTTTTTTTAAAGCATATGCCCTCCACCAATAGGATATGTCATGTACAGATACGTGTATAAACGTAACAATGTGTGTGTAGATATAACAAGTGTTCTGGAAGGATACACAGAAAAAGCACAGCTTTAAGAGCTGCAATGTCTGGGCTGGGGAAGGGTTAAACGACGATTTGCCTTTTTCCCCCAAAGGAGAGTGAGTTCATGTAATGCTTATGTAATTAAAAAAAGTCATCAAACATGTATAAAGGAAAACGGGGGTGGAAATTCTGGGTGACATGAGCTGTTTAACTTGCTGCCAGGCTCACAGAATTAGGGCACTTTTTGAGGATAAGAAGAACATCCCCAGGCTGTGCCCTTCCCGGAGGTTTCCATGTGTGCTCACATGTGGCATTGTGTTTGCCAAGCACTCTCCTCATTTTATTCATGTTCATAAAATACAGCCTTGTGGGCAGGCAGGGTCCAGATCCCTCCCCCTTTAGCAGAGGTGAAAATGGGGAGCCCAGAGAGGTGAAGGGACTTGCCTGGGGTCACACAGCAATGTTCAGTGATGGCACTTGGGAGTTTATCACTCCTGGTCCTGTGGGGCTCCTTCCAGATCTTCCTCCTGTCTGGAGCCTACATCTGTAGCCCCTTCCTGGGGAGGTCCTGGGCCTCCCGCTTCCTTCTGACCTCTCAACTGCTGCAGGAGCTGCTGATTCTTGGTCAGATGGTGCCCCCTTCCCCCCAGCAGTATCTTAGGATAAAAATAAACCATCCTGTTCTCTTTTCCTGCTGTGCCAACTGAGGGGGAGCCTAGCCAGGAGGAGCAGCAGATGGAGTGGGAGCAGAGGGGAAGGGAGGGGAGAGGATGGGAAGGGAGGGGAAGGGAGGAAGTTTGTAGGACAGGGAGAGGGAAGAGCCACACAAAGCCCCTGCACAAAGATTCATGGTGAGAATGAGACCAGATCGGTTCAACCCAGGGATCTCAACCTGTCCCCACAGCCAGAAGCAGCTTTGAATTCCCTCAATGTGTCCTGCTGGCCAGAGGGGGTGGGGTGGAGAGGGCTTGTCCTGAATGGAGACTGAGGGCAGCTTCGAGCCAAGAGAAGGGAACCTGGCTTGGCAGTCTTCCCAGAAGAGCTTTAAGAACCATGCACTGGGTGGAGGCATTTGGTTTAGAAAGCAGAACAAAGTGGTTGTGGAGTGGGGGGAAGGGAGATTTGGACCCTTATCCTCCACCTAGAGTCCAAATCCTAGTGTCACTTCTGGGCAGGGCAGTGGGTGGAAAGAGGCAAAAGATCCGCCTCTGTCAACCATTGTCTGTGTGACCTTGTGTTTGTCATTTTCATCTCTGAGCAGCTCAGTTTCCTCATCTGGCAAATGGAGACGATACCTGTAGTCGGTGCTATTGTCTTCCTTGTGTTCTCCTGAGTCAGAGGTTCTCAGTCTTGAGCATGGATCAGAACCACCCATCAGACTTAGTAAAAGATTGCTGGGCCTCATGGCCAGTGTTTGATTGAGTAGGTCTGGGCTGGAGCTCAGCCATTTGCATTTTTACCAAGTTCCCTAGGTGTTGCTGATGCTGGTGGTCCAGGGACCTCACTTGGAGAACTATGCCCTCCCTTGGCATTGATATTGCTAGATAAGCAATTGGTTTCCTATTACAAGCATTTGGGATCAAATGCCTTGGGGCTTTCCCTGGTCTTAAAGAGTGCCTGGTGTAGGTGTCTGGAGGGTCAGCTGTACCCGGGAGAGATAACGCCCCAGAATACTATCAGCCAAATAGGAATGAAAGGTGAAGGATAGATGTCCCAGCCTCCTTGCCAAATCTGAAGGGTGGTGTAGGTTTTCCCAGGTTTCTTAGAGGGATCGAGTCCCAGGTGCCCCTCTGCTGCTGGCTTCATTCCCTCCCGTCTTCCCCACCCCCATTCCTCCATTGTCAGGAGTCTTGAGTTCAACTCCACCCCCCCCCCCCACAAACTACCCGCATTCCTTCCCTAACACAGAACCTGTTTCTGGGATGGGCTCCCCCTAAGAGTCAGCAGAGCTCATGCATGAGAAGTTACAATTTTATGTATCTCAGCGTCCCTGACAAAGGGAAGGGGTTCTTGGCAGCTGCAGTAAGTTCTGGATTCTAAATGGAGCTCAGCCAGAAACTTTATATGTGACCTTGGAAAGTTACTCTCTGGTTCTGGAAAATTTCCCTCCCGATGTGTGATGAAGTGCTGATGCCCTAGGAATTCTAAGGGTCCCGCCAATTCTAAAAATAAGTGAAGATCAACCCACTCTACAAAGGGTTCTGGCCTGTGGGAGGGTGTCAGGGTGTGAGGCCTGTATTAGCCAGTAGGTGGCGCCAACGTAACGTGCGAAGACCCTGGCGGCTAGCTTTTGCGGACTTGGAAGCTACATCCCACTCTCACTTTGAAGAAGAGGCCTTTCCTCTCTCAGGCCCCCTAAACCTGAGCTTCCTGCTACCTGCACCCTGCATCTTCCTCCGTTTCTGGCCATTGGGAGGCCACCCTCCCCTCTGCCTCTTTTCTTGGTCAGGCATTAGCCACATTCCTACTGGGCACTGTTCACTGAATGTGAGCATCGATCAAGTGCTCGCTATGTACTAGGCACCGTGCTAAGAATTTCCTAGGTGCTGTCTTAGTCCAGAGGATGACCATCCATAATGTAGTCTCATAACACCCATTTTACAGATGAGGCTCAGAGGCTGAATGACTTGCTAAGTTCTCAAGATTAGAGCCAGGATTTGAGCTGAACAAGGCCGACCCCCCCTCCCCCTCCAGACTGTGGATTTTGCCCCATCATCCAGTAGGAGAACAGGTGCATGTTGGGCAAGGCCATTAAGAGGCAGTGTGACTGTCCACTGGTGGAGAGAAAGCCCGGAGCAGCTAATCTCCAGGACAAGGGTTGCGAGGTGACCTGCAGAGGAGCCACAGAATGAGGCAGCCACCTTCTCCCCTCCTCCCGCCCACCCCCCTCCGCAGGAAGAATCAGGAAGGCAGAGACTATGGCAAAGTGGGGAGGCTCTGCCAATCTTGAGGCGGGGTCAGTGTTGATCAGTCCCTTTTCATGTTGCCATGTTGCCCTGCAGGAATGGGAGTTGGATATTGCTTTGAATCCAGATTTCCATGTGAAATCTCCTAATGTTGAAATGCTACCGGTTCCAATAATTTAAAAAGTTGGCGAGAACCCAAGAAAGCGTGTCATAGAGCGTTGGAATTAAAAGAGACTGGGAACGGCATTGTGCCTGATCCTTTTCTTTGGCATGTATGGAAACTGAGGCCCTGGTAGGGTCCAGAATTGGGTGAGTCTGAGTGTCAGAGGCAGGCTCTCTCCTTCCTCTGCATCCCAGCCCGGAGGCTGGAAGAAGCTCCTGGGGGCCCAGGCTCTACCTACATCTAAGGTATTGAAAAGCTCTAGGACTCAGAAAATTGCCTTGGGACTGTGGTGAGCTGGGTATCTGTGTCCTTTTCATTCTGTGATAGCCCACCTTCCTACCCCCACTGCCAGTCCACCTTCCTCCCAGGCAGGCAGACACAAACCCTCCCCTGTAGCCTACAGGGCCTGCGGCAGCTTCCTTGGGCAGCAGAAGTTATTAAAGACTCTGCCCTGAAGGATTTCTCTCCCCCAGAGTGATTCTGGAACAGAAAATTAAAAACCCACTGGCAGGGGTGGGGAGATACAGTTTTAACTCGCAAAAAAAAAAAAAAAAAAAACCGGGGGGAAAATAAACCATGCTGTGATCCTGGAGTCTGGGGGCTGGGGGAAAGCCATGGGAAGGCTCTTCTGGGACCCTGCAGCACTCTTAAGGGAGGGGGCTCTGGGAGGGGCTCAGCAAGGGCAGTGAGCAGCTTCTGTCCAAACAGATGGGGCCAGTGGGCGGGAACGTTTCTTCCTATCCCTCAGGCTCTCTGCCTCTCTCCCTGCAGACCTCGGGGGCCCAGCCACTTCCCTGTGGCTTCTTCCCCCCAGGACTCCACCCACCCCACCCGCTCCCTGTCCACCCACCTCCTTCCTTCTCCATGCAATTCCATCTCCCCTTGTTTTCTTTCGAGCAAATGTTATTTTGGCTAATTGTGAAAATCATACCTGTGCATTGCACACCCCCATCTAAGCCATAAGCAGGAAAATAAGATCACCTGTAAGCCTCCCCACCAACCCCACTAACCACAAGTTACAGGTCCTCCAGACTTGTGTTCTGTGCCAAAAATATGTTTTTTTTTTTTTTAAACTTGGGCTATTATTATACACACCGTGTTGTAAGCAGCCTTCTTTGCTGGCAGTATACGGTGGGCGTCTCTCCATGCCGATTAAATATTGATTGACAACATACTTTTTAAGTGCTGCATAGGATTCCATGTAGGGCTGAGCCCGCCTCAGGTAAGGACCAGTGGACAGCTGCATGGCTTCTTTCTTTCCTTTTCCTTGTGAGTCCCTTCCTGCTTCCCCTCTTTCTCTCCACACCTCCTGTCCTGCTTTCACCACCCCCCCCCCCAGGCTTCCAGCCTCCTTTCTCACCTCTTGCCTCCTGTTCCCTCCAAGCCTTCACCTGGTGGAGGGGAGGGGGGCTGCCGGTGTTTAACACCAGCTCCCCCGTGTCAGGCAGGCGCCGGCTCATTAGAGCGCCTGTCCCCCCAAGTGAGGCAGGCAGGAGCCACAGTGGCATCGAGAGGCCTAATTGAATGTAACTAATTATTCACTCCCTTAAATGGGCCTGGGAGGGACAGAATTACTCACTCTGAACTGGGGAGACAGGGAACTGGCTGGCTGGCAAACAGATCCAAGGGCCTTCGAAGCCAGCTCTCCATGGAATACTAATTAGGCAAGAGCCACAGGATTCAACAGAGAACTGAGCTCCTCTCCTGTCCCCCTGCCACCTGGGGTCTGAAGAAGATCCTTGGGGGGAATCCAACAGGAGGCCAGGGCCCACCCTGGACCCCAGGGAAGGGTTAATGTGGGGAGGAGGATCGGAGAAATGAAATGCTGGGGCTGGAGGCAGGCGGCTTTGGAGGTGTGGGGTGGCGTGGGGGGGGCTGACCTGTAATGTGGAGAGAGGCTAGAGAGCACAGCAGGGGATGTGCTGGATGGGGTGGGGGTGGGTGGCCGGGGGGCAGAAAACCTCTGTCCCCCACCTCCAGCCCCCAGAGCTGCAGGGACCCACTGGCTCCCGGTTCCTAATCCCCTGAGTGACCCAGGCCTCACCCCTGACCAAGGACAGAAAATGTCCGTGGGCTGGGGGCGTGTGATGCTGCTCATTCAGGCATCTGTCATTTTTAAGAGCTTCCTGGTGATGCTAACATCCCCTTCCCCCATGACCACTGAAAACCACTGGTTTTGACCTTAGTTCCCTATTGGAGATCCTGCTCCAAATTTTTGAATTTTTACCATTTGTGGCTTCCTTTCCTCCACTCATTTCTGTCCTCCCATCCTGCCCATCCCGTATGACCTCCAAGCCCTAGCCTTCGCTGTCACCCAGGAGCATGAAGGTCTGGGGTAGGAGGGGCTGTGTGGCTTGGGCTCATAAAGGTGACTTGTGTAGGAAAGGGAGGAGAGGGAACGGGGCCTGAATGTGGGCCCAGGGGGCTCTGAGCTGCACCATTCTGGGGCGTTCCAGGAGACCAGAGGTGAAAGGTCAGTTAGGAATTGTGCAGAAATGGAAAGAGGGGTGAATCCGGCTACAGAGAGTTGCGGAAAGAAGGTAGAGGCCAGTGTGCATGCCTGCGTGTGGGAGGCACGGTACTCATGGTTCTGCCTACCATTTATGGGCCAGGAGCCTCTCACATAGCATCTCATTTGATTGTGACAACAACTCTTGGAGGGAAGATGGGTTATCTTTACAGCTGAACAAAGTGAAGCTCAGAGATGGTTGCGTTAGGGGTCCAAGGGAACACTGGACGGCCAGTATCCAATTTCTTGCTCTCCTAGATTCAGAGTCCCATACTCCTTTCTCCTACGCTGCTTTGATTTTGCTATTGCATTTGTAATCTTCTTCTAGCAGGTGTTGGCGTGGGCGTGCTACTATTCTGTGTGTGTGTGTGCATGCTTGCTAGATGTGTGTGCATGTGCTCTCCCTCCTGAAAGGGACTAGCTTTCCACAAGCCTCCCACTCTCTCCCAGCACAGTGCCTCCTGCTGACCAGTAAGGGCAGGAAGGAGGGGGCAGCCGCCCCTGCTGCTTCTTGCCTCCTCTTTCCTCTGCCAGCTCAGTGCCTGCTCAGCAGGAGAAAGCCTCCCCTTGTGGCGGGGGCTGGCGAGGGGTAGAGGAAGGCGGGTCATCCTGCCAGCCAAGTGACAAATAGCCTTGTTTGTAACAAAGGTGGAGAGAGAACCCCACTCATTCTGGGGCAGGGAAATGCCCCCTTTCCTATGATTTCCTGCTATAACCCCCCCCTCCCCCAGGTGGCAGGGAGAGATGGACAGCAGTCACATTCACCCCTCTCCATCCACCCCCGAGCAGGTGCGGGACACTTCACGAGAGCTTCATAGAGGGGCAGCAAATTTACGAGCCCAACACAGATTCCCCAATCGCCCACCAGACAATCCATCTTTCCGGAGCCAGGGACGAAATGAAATTATCGTGAAATAAATCCGTATAGATGATGGAGGTACTGGTGGGGGTGAAGGTGGCCTCGAGTGTGAGCCGCACAAGAAGCTGGTGCTCGGGTGGGGGTGCCCTGCCATTCCTCCTTGGCTGAGACCCAGAGAGAGGACTCTGCTGACTTTCTTCCCTTTCAGAGCTTTGGCTGGAGGGCTGTGTTCGATTTATGCCTCCAACTCTTCCTTGAAGCCCCCTTCCCAGTAAGAGTCTTATCTATGGGGCTGGATGCAGACCCTCAGGCGGGGCAGCTGGGCCAGGGGAGGGGGTGGGAAGGGATGGGGACGGGAGAGTAACAGAGTCAGGGGCAGGGCCCTGGTCCTGTGTGGACACTCCATATCCTCAGTTAGGAGGTGTTAGCCCCTTAGTTCCTGGGAAGGAGGGGAGAGCCAGGGAAGGGACCAGTGTGTTGAGGCTACAGGGAGAGCTCGGGGCAGCACCCATTTGACAACATGGTGGGAGTAGTTCAGTTCTTTTAACATCCTCTATGGCAGGACAGGTGTGTTTCAGTTGAAAGTCGGGCTTGGAGCAGGGCAAGGGCTGGGGCGGCAGGACCCCTGAGAGCTGAGAGGGCGGCAGGACCCCCAAAAACCTCCCTCTCCCTTCCTTTTGGCCAGCAGCCTCTGGGGCTTCTCTCCAACAACCCTGAGTGACCTCTGGGGCTTTAGGCCAGCTGCATCAGGCGGATGGGCCGGGTGTCCTGCCTTCCCTCTCAGCTCTCAGGGGACACTCCCCCCCCCCGCCCCCGTCCACCCTGAGCACTGAGCTGGAAGTGGATGCAGCCAGCCGGCTGAGATGCGATCATTCGCCTCCTGAGCAAGGCCAGCCCTTGCCAGAGGGAAACAATGAGGGCTGAGGCCCTGCTACGGTCACTGGGCAGGACAGGCCTCCCCAGCTTGCCCTGATCTTGCTTGGGACCCTCTTCGCTTCCTCATCCCGGGAAGACTTTGCGGGATGCTAAGAGCCAGGCAGCCAGCCCATCAGCACTGACGTTGCAGGCTGGTGGGGGCTGATTGTGAGTGCTGCCCCGAGGTGCATGACAGTGGGGGGGGGGCAGTCAGACGCACACTTGCTCTGGAAATGAGATTTGCCTTGTTATCTGTGCTCGCTCAGACCCAAGGCCTTGGGCATTTACTAACCCATCCACAGAGTTAAGAAGTGGGGAGGAGATGCTAGGAACAGAAGGGTGGGGGGAGCCGAAATAGGCTGGGATGGATAGGGCACCTGCTGGAGTGTATGTGTGTGTGTGGGGGGGGCACTCACATGTTCCTGAGTGGTAGGTGTTTGTGTGTTTTTGTCTCCAAAAGTGGTATTGTCCTCATTCGTGGGGCTGTGCTTTAAGAGAACGTGTATAAGCGCTTTGCTTCCTGTCCATGTGTGTTGATATTTATTTCTCTTCAGTGTGTGTGCACAACCACACACTCCTGGTGGTTTTGTTGGTCCACATGCCAGTCACAGTCCAGCCCCCTCAGAAACCTGCAGGCCCTGGGATAGCCTGAGGGACAGAGCCAGGTGGGCTGGGCACCCAGAGGGCAGTCTGGGCAGAGTTGGGCCCCGGAGGCGGCACTGGCCTGGCAGGGAACGAAGGGGCAATCAGTGGAGAGGCCAAGAGAGGGGAGAGTGCAGACTGATTGAGGAAGGGGAATTAGTGAGGAGCCCTGCAGGGCCCTGCAGGGGGGGGGGAGCCCTGGTGTCTTGATTAGAGAGCAGGTGCAGCTGGGTTCACCTGAGCCACAGGACTAAGCAGCCTTGGGGGGGGGGTGGGCAAAATCAAGGGATGGGACAGGGGACAGACTGCAGCAGGGTCTGAGGCTGAGGATCTAGACTGGTGACCCCAAGAGGAGGAGCTGGGGATCCCAGAGGAGGAGGGGTCAGTCTGTACAGAGCAGATATCACTGTCACCCCCGAAGCTCCCTCCTACCCAGAGCTCACATGGGCCAGGCCACAGGCTAAAGCATCTGTCCCCTAAGCCTCACACCACAGAGGTGGGCTCTGTCATTAGCTAGGTTCCCAAAAGAGGGAATGGATGCCCAGAGAGGTGAGGGGACTTTCCCAAGGTGGCACAGCAATGAATCCAGGTCAACTTGATTTGTGTTATCTCACCATGCCACCCCCTGGTCTTTTGCTGTGTTACCTGAAGGGAGAAGTTACAGGGGACAGATTGTATGACAGAAAAAAGAGAGATTTAGGAATCAACCTGACCAGCAAAGCAAATTGACTGAGAGGTGATGAGATGTCCATCACCAGGGGTATGCAAGGAGTGACTCACTGACAAAGGGCTTCTGGCAGAATAGGACACTGGGTTCCACTTTCTCTGTCTCTGTAACGTGGACTTGAGTCAGAGCTCCTGGGTTTGAATCCCAGCTCCACTGGTAACTTACTGTGTGACCTTGGGCCACTTACTAGTCCTCTCTGTGCTTCTGTTTTCTCCTATGTAAAATGGAGGGGTGTGAGGATTGAATGGGGGAATGTATATAAAGTGCTTGGAACAGTACCTGGCTTACAGTAAGCACTCGGTAACTCTGGCATGTTAGCGTTTCGGGCAGAGTGGGAATGGATGGGTGGGTGTGCAGGGCCAGAGAGAGCTGGCGGGAGGGATGGGACTTGAGGTGAGCAGAAAGTAAAGTGGAAATGCAGGTGTTGGCTCTGGGTTGGGGTGCAGGTGACCCCCTGAAGATCTCTAGGCTTTGTCTCCTCTGCTTTAGTCTAGTCCTCACATCTGCTGGGGCCAGTCTTCCTCCTTCCTCCCATCTCTTCCTGCTTGGTTTCTCCTCCTCCAGTTCATTTTCCACCCTCGTTAATCTGACCCCGTCCCTGCCCTCATCCACAGCCTCCCAGGACTCCCCTTTACCCGCAGAAGTGGTTCTCCAAGTGTGCCAGGAGAACCTGGGAAGTTATGGGACAGCAGCAGTTGGTACATGGTCTGGGTCCCTTGGGAACCCCCCCCCCTGCTGTTCTCCTTCAGGACTCAAGAGGGCATCTCAGGTTGGAGGTGGTTTGTTTTTCACAACTCCTGCCATGGAGAGATCAGACTGAGACCCAGAGGCACAAGCAAACCAGTGTATGCAGTTAGACTATTTCTTTCTTCTCAAAACACCTTCTGCTCAGGGCTCCTTTATTCCAACGTTTCTTATTTGCCTCCTCTTCACTCACTGACTACTCCTTCTCAGTCCCCTGTTTTGGTTTTCCTTCTGCAGCTGGCCCTTTAGAGCTGGTGTACCAGGGGTTTCTACCAGGGGTTTCTGGACTCTATCCAGTCCTGTGGCCTTGAACACCACCGGTGACTCCCAGATGCATCTCTCCAGACCCAGAAATTTCTGGCTGCCTTCTTGACATCTCCCCTGGGAGGTCAACACTTATCTCTACCTGGAAGTCCAAAATACAAGCTGGAGTTATCCCACGGCTCTGCCTCCCCTCTCCCCTGCTGGGGGCCATTGCAGGAGATGGCAGAAATGCCCAAGGGCTTTCCTTGGTGCGGTCTCTCCCTGGTCGCTGCCTCTCCTTTGCCTGCCCCATCCAATCCATCAGCCATGCCTGTCGACCTCACCTGCGGAACATATCCCGAAACAGCCACTTCTCCTTATTGCTTCTGGCCCTGGCCCGAGCCGCCATCACCCCTCCCCCGTGCATCGGGGTAGCCTCTGGACTGGTCTTGCTGCTTCTACCTTGTACCCCAACAATCCACCACACGGTTGCCAGAGCGGCTTTTAAAAACGTGAATCTGATTATGTCGCTCCATTGCTTCAAAGTCTCAAAGGGCATTTTCTGTGCCTACAGCAATTCTGAGTTCTCACTGCAGTATGCCAGGCCCTGTGTGACCAGGGCCTATCTGTCTGTTTTTCCTTCTTCGTCCCTTTGTCCGCTCTGTTCCAGTCACACTGAGCGCAGTTCAACCTTACTCTCTCTGTCCAGAATTCTCTTCCCCTTGACCCTTGTGTGCCTGGTGCCTTCTCTTCCTTTAGCTGTCTGCTTGAGGGCCACTTCCCCAGAGGGGCCTTTCCTGACCATCCAATGGCAAAGTCGTCCTTACACGCAATCGATGTCCCTTCTCTGCAGAGCAGGACATTTTTATTTATTTCCTTTGTTTGGTTTTTGCTTTTCCCCATATTTTGATAAACCAGGAAATGTAAGTAGGATTGTTGCCCGTCTTCTGGTGCATTGCTGTATTCCCCAGTGTCAAGACGGGTGCCTAGGTCATCAGAGATGATTAACGTTTATTGATAGAATTAATGGATTGCATTTATTTTTAGAATTGCCTTTGATTTATGACATCTGTTACTGTTTTTTTTCCCATTTTAGATAGTGATAAACTTTCCTTTGAAGATAAAACAAAAAAGATCTGATAAGAGACTTGTGTGCAAAATATACAAGGAACTCTTACAACTCAACCATAAGGGACAAATAACACGGTTTAAAATTGGGCAAAAGCTTTGGAAAACAGTGTGGAGATTCCTTAAAAAATTAAAAATAGAGCTACCCTATGACCCTGCAATTGCACTACTTGGTATTTATCCCAAAGATACAGACGTTGTGAAAAGAAGGGCCATATGCACCCCAACATTCATTGCAGCAATGGCCACAATCGCCAAACTGTGGAAAGAGCCAAGGTACCCTTCAACAGATGAATGGATAAAGAAGATGTGGTACATACATACAATGGAATACTACACCTCCATCAGAAAGGATGAATACCCAACTTTTGTAGCCACATGGACCGGATTGGAAGAGATTATGCTGAGTGAAATAAGCCAAGTAGAGAAAGTCAAGTATCACACGGTTTCACTTACTTGTGGTGCATAAGGAGTAATATAGAGGACAGTAGGAGAAGGAAAAGAAATGGGAAGTAGGGTAAATCGGGAAGGGAAACGAAACATAAGAGACTTTGGACTCAGAAACAAACTGAGGGTCTTGGAGGGGAGGGTGGGGGGATGGGAGAGCCTGGTGGTGAGTACTGAGGGCACGCATTGCATGGAGCGCTGGGTGTGGGGCATAAACAATGACTCTTGGAACACGGAAAATAAATAAATAAATAAATAAATAAAATAAAAAATCGGGCAAAAGATTTAAATAGACATTTCTCCCAAGATGACATACAAATGGCCAATAAGCACACGAAAAGGTGCTTGACCTCGTTAATCATAAGAAGATGCAAATCAAACCCCAGTGAGTCACCACTTCACACCCATTGCAATTTAGCTGCAGGATGGCTAAAATGAAAATGACAGGAAACACCTCGTGTAAGGAAGGATGGAGGAACACTGAAATGCTCGGCCGTTGCTGGTGCAATTGGAAAATGTCACGGTCACTTTGGAAGGAGTTGGGCAGTTCTCTTCCTCCAAAGGTTAAACATGGGGTCACGGTATGACTTGCAATTCCACCCCTCCGAGGTCTGTACCCAAGAGGACCAAACACACACAAGTGCACAAAAACTTGCACAGGAATGTTGATCGCGGTGTTAGTTGAAATAGCCAAGAAGTGGAAACAACTCAACTCCATCAACTGAAGACTGGATGAACAAAGTCTGGTAGACTCATACGGGAATATTAGCAGTGGAAAGGAAGTCCTGATGCGTGCTACAGTGCTATGAATCTGGAAACCAGTTTGCTGATTTAAAAAAGCCAGTCATTAAAGGCCACACATGGTATGATTCTGTGCATATGAAGTATTCAGAATAGGCAACCCCTTAGAAACAGAAAACGGATTAGTGGTTGCCGGGGGCTGTGGAGGGAGTGGAATGGGGAGTAACAGGTCATGGGTACACAATTACTTTTGGGGATGTTGAAAATATTCTGGGATTAGATGTGAGCGGTATACAACTCTGTGGATATGTTGAAAACTACTGAATTGTACACTTTCAGAGGGCGGATTTTAGGGGCACCTGGGTGGCTCAGTCGGTTAAGCATCCAATTCTTGATTTCAGCTCAGGGCATGATCTCAGGGTCATGAGATCAAGTCCCACATTGGGCTCTGTGCTCAGCAGGGGGGTCTGCTTGAGATTCTCTCCCTCTCCCTCTTCCTCTGACGCTCTCCCTGCTCACACTCTTTCTAAATAAATAAAAAAAAAATCCTTAAAAAAAGGGTGGATTTTATAATGTGGATTATATCTCAGTAAAGCTATTATTTAAAAAATAAAGCAAAAAAAGTGACAATTTCAAGAAAAAAGCCAACAGTAGTACATGGCTTTTTGGCAAAATCATGGAAGCGGAAGTGAGTGATTGAAGTTGGCTTATAGGCTTGATAAGGATAAAGTCTAGATATATCAGTTTAATGTTCAAGGCTTAACCCCAGCTTTGGACGCTGCTCTTCTCCTTAATCCAGCCACATCAGGGTGCTCCCTATTTCTGAATCACTTTGGAATCTTTCAAGCTGCCTTGTCTTTACAAATCTTGGCCCTTAGCTGTGATGACCTCTCTCTTCTCTACTTGGTTGAATTCGGCCTAGTCAGTGTTGGTGGGCTAGGTGACCGGGACAGCCCAGGCACCGTGCCTGGGGCTGGGGACAGATACACTGCATAGGGGCAGGACAGACACAGTCTGGGCCCCGGGCTGGCTCCCACACCAGATGAGGCAGACGGAAGTATCTCTGGCAACAGCCAAACTGGAAGAGGGACCTGGGTTGCAGGAATGCAGCGGAAGAAACTGAACATGGTCTGAGGAACCCAGAGGGGACAGAGAGGGACATTTCAGCCAAGAAGTTAGCTGGGCAAGCAATAAGGGAAAGAGTGTGGCAGGCCGAGGGAACAGTCTGGGGGCAGGTCTGAGGACAGAGCCTGGCAGGTCAGAGGAATCCTCAGAAGGTGTGTGTGCCTACAGTGTAGACTGGGAAGTGGGCATTGGCGAGAAATGATCCTACAGAGAAAGCTGGGCAGTGATCAGGGCCCTGGCAGGCGGTGCTAGAGACTCTGGACTTCCCATTTCAGAGCTCAGATTCCACAGGACACAATATGATGGGCAATTTTTTCAAATCATTGCTCACCCCTGGCATTCTACGTCCATCTACTTGTTGTCTCTCCTCCTGCTAGAAAGGACGTGGGCTCCGCACTGTTCACTGCTGTGTCCCCTACAGCCAGAACACTGTCTACCTCATGTAGTCACTCAACAAATACTGAATGCGTGCATTTATGTGCCTGTCTCCTCTGCTTGTGGAGTTATTTAAAGTAAGGACAGGGATTCATCGCTCGCTGTATTCTCGGGGTCTAGCACAGAGCTTGGCATATACATGCTACTTAAGAAATATTTAAAGAATAAGTGAATGAATGAAGGACTGTTCCCTTGCCCTCCATGGGCTACAAATTCCTGAAGGGCAGGGACGCCGATTTCTATCCCCAGTGCCCGGTACCTTGCCTGGCAGAGAGCAGACACTCAGGAAAGGTTTGCTGAACTAAACAAGTGTCTCCTCTGGATGGGGGCCCTGGGCAGGCCTGCGGAGGGAGCTGAAATGAGCATACCATGATATTGGCTTGGGACAGGGAAATGACCCGCTGGCAAAGGGTCTTAAGACCTGACGGTCATAGGCAAGCCGACAGGATCGGCCTAGATGTGTGGGATGGCCAGGGAGACTAGGAGCCCCAAGGAGGGCTTCCTGGGAAGCGGGAGGTGGGCAGATTCAGAGACCCTGCCCCTTCACCCCACCTCTTCAGTGCCCTAGCCCCGCCCTCTTCTGGAAACTGACATGCAGCTCCACCAATGAGGTGTGGGTGCTGCTGGGATGTGGGGGTGGGATGGGACAGATGGTAGGAGACAAGGAAACCCCCATGTTCTCCTCCATCTGTTACATTTAATTGACTTCCCGCAGAAAGAAAAAAAATTAAACCAGTTGCAAGAATGAAATTGCTAATTAAAAGACCCTCTGATTAGAGAGACAAATATTTACCAATTATGTTTGACCCTGTCTGTCCCCCTTCTGTCTGCAGACCCCCTCCCCCCATCAGCACCGTGGCGCATGACACCCACTGGTGGCTCTTCCACCAATTGTTCTCCTGGGGCTCAGACTGGCTACCGGCAAAACAGGGGGAAGAGCAGCAAATCCTGGCAAATAGTTGTTCAACAAACACGGTGCCTACTGCATGTTCAGGCCCCCGTGCTGGGTGGGCCCCAGGGAGCCAGAGCAGGATTTTCAAGGACAGTCATTCAGATTGTGTGCTGCACAAATCTCATCCCCAGGAGAGCGGGGCTCCCTTTTTCAACCAGGAACTCCTGGGGCCAGAGGAAGGGAATTTTCCTTTCTCTTCCCACAATGGGCCATTAGCTTGGCAAGCCATACCCACAGGATTGCAGCTGCTTTTTTCTAATGCACTCAGAGTGGGCTAGTGATGGCTCAGGAGAGAAGAATAGAATTCAGCTCCTGATCCAAGGGTTCCTGGGATAATGGGGGAGAAAAATATACTGATGATGAGTAAATAGCCACTTTACAAATATTAATTGAGCACCTAATGTTTCTTGAGCACTGTGTTAGGTGCTAGGCAACAGAGATATGAATAATATACATTTCTTGCCGTCTGGGAGCCCAGATTACTTGAAAGAGATGGATATACAGAGCTGGGTCTGCCCTTCCTTTTTTCTTTTCCTTGCTTCATTTCAAATAATCTTTAGGACTACCTGGGAAATGGACTCACATTGCCTTATCATGTCCTGGCTGTGTGACCTTGGGCAAGTCACCTAACCTCTCTGTGCCATAGGTCTCCTTTGTGTAAATTGGCGATAATAATGGTAACAGCATCTCAGGGTTAATATAGTGATTAAATGAGTTGATGACATGTAGTAAGTACTCAGTAAAAGTTAGCTATTTTTTTTTTTTTTTGAGTCTTATTGTGAGTTCCTTGAGAACACAGAGCTGTACCCATCCAGTTTCCCTCCCTTTGGAACTCACAGTGTGGAAAACACACAGAGAAGCCCATTAACACACATAGGCTCACATACACTCAGGCCGTACTGGAAGAAAGCCATAGTGAATGAATGAGTCTTAGCTTAGGAGTCAGATGTGGTGAGGTTGTTTTAAGCCCAGGCTGGGGAAATGGAATGATTGCCCGGTCAGGTAGTGAGCTCTCCATCACTGGAGGTATGGAAAAGTGTGAGGTTGCCACAGAGAAGATTCCAGCTGTGAGAGAAAGGTGGATCAACTGCATTGGGCAAATACTGCTTTGGGTGGGACACGCCCCTCCTGGGACAGTGTGGCAAGTTTCCCAGAGCCAGCTGCAGCACTGGGCAATGTCCTAGAAGTTCATTCCACTAGCAAAGGAACAATGAAGCTTCTTAACACACATGCCCATTCCCTAGGGCAAGGCACTGAATGGGAGGACCACATACAGAGGCAGGAACGTGGCAGCCTCCAAGCCCTCTCGGTGGGGGGGGGCACATTGAGATGGGATAGAGTGGGCATAGCTCAGTCTCGAAGGGTTGACTTGGGAACCCACTTGATAAAATGGGAAGAGAATGGGCCAGATACTCTCAGTGTCCAGCCCTTGTTTCCCTTCTCCCATTCTCAAATCATAGAAAACATGCGTCGGGCGCTTAGGGCACTCCATGCACTGAGCTAAGCCTGTAGGATGTAGCATCTCATTTAAATATCACAACAATCCAAGAGGCAGGCATTGCTCTTGTCCTACCCACTTCACAGATGAAGAAGCTGAGGCCCTCAGAAGTAAAGTTAAGTTGTTCAAGTTCAAGTTCATCTAGCATGGAAATGACAGAGGCAGGTCTCAAACTCACACCTGGCTGGTACGGAAACCTGGAACACTAGTAATTCTGTCCAGCTGTCGTTCATTCCTGCCAGGCTGTCCAGGACGGCCCCCACCCGGTGCCACATCCCTGGGAACACTTACCCACTCTCCGTTCCCCTCCTGGGCTCATACCATGAAAGCCCCATGCAGCGCCTTCTGCTCTAGAGGGATATATATTATCTAAATTTGATAAGACAACTTAATTTCACTCCGTGTCTGTTACCGGCGATAAAACCAGGAGACTTTTATGACCCAGCGTCCTCAGCAAGATTGTCAGGAACTTATTATACAAGGTCTAACTGGATTTCTCTCTGCAGATGGCTGGGAGCCATGGGCTGGAACGTAATTCGGCAACACATTTGGGGGAATAAATGCAAAATGCTTGTTCCAGAGACTTAGATAAGGCGGCAGGCCTCTGAGCTTCCCAAGAATAGGATCTGTCTTTCCTGGGCCCCGAAGGGTACTTTGGTGAGGATTTGCCCTGTGGGAGGAGGAGAGGATGGTGGGTTCTCTCCCCACCTCATCCCTTGATCCTCCTCACCCCAGGGAAGGAATGTGGAGGCTCCCAAGGCTTGGGGCTCGGAATAGCAGCTCCTGGAGAGTCAGCAGTTCTGGGCAGAGGTGGGAGTGAAAGATGGGGGCGCCGGATGGTGGAGGGCGAGACCAAAAATAGGAGATTGTGCGCAGTGGGAGAGGGGGAAGGGAGAAACAAAAGATGGGGATGCTGGCTGGTCTTTACCTGCTGCCGGAGAGATCTACCCAAGACTCACATGTTTCTGCCCTGAGCCGCCTGGCTCCTTCCTGAACACGCCTCCCGGGCCTGAGTGAACACTCACAGGAGGGCTCCCAAAGAAGACTCCACCCCTCAGATGTGGGGTTCCCATACTTGGGCTGGCAGATACTACAAGCTTTTGAGGTTTGCTATTAGTGTACCCCAATTCAGAGCTCGCTTCAAATTCGATATGTCCTCAGCTTGGGCTGACAGGCAGACCTGGGTCTCAGCTTTGTCCTGATGAAACCAAACGTAGACATGCAGACCCCCAAACCTGGAGCATCACATCAGAGTCAGCCCCAAGTTCAGAGCTCAGCGTCCAGTACTGACATTCCCCAAATCCGGGCCTATTCACAGATTTAGCCCAATTGCCGACTTAGAAAGCTCCCTAAACTAGACTCCAAAGCCTAGTTTGGGCTCCCCCTAACAACCAGACTTGAGGGGTCACCCTGGATCCCCCCCAGATAAGTTCGTACTGAGCCTTGGAGGTCACCACCGGCTCTGGCTCTCCCCCCTGCTTCACTGGCAATGGCCTGGGGTGTTTCACGTCTGTCCCAGTCCTTCCCACCAGGCTGGGGAGGCAGCACCTGTCACCTAGCCCCTGAGGCGTTATCCTTTCCCCCTTTCAGTGGACTTGGAACTCCATTAAGGGAAGTTTTATCTCACCCTGTTAGTCCTCTCCTGCCTCTTCTTCCATCTGGCCTCCCCATCATCCCAGTGGGGCCCTTCACCTCCAGTTTTCAGAGGGAGGAAGATGACGTTTACTGAGCATCGGGTGTGCCACGGCCTCGCATGTCTGTGCTTTCATGGAACCTTCACCGCATCCTTTCCAGCTTGATTTTTATTATCCCCTTCTGCGGATGAGGAAACGGAGGCACAGAGAGTTTAAGTCGCTCGTCCGAAGGCACACAACTCAGAAGGGTAAGAGTTTTGTCTCTACCAGGATCCTAACCCAAGACTTGGAGCAGAGTTTTGGAGAGCCCTCAGGCTTTGGGGCTTGAGGAGGGCTGTTACCCATGTGGGAGATTGGGAGGTGGGGGTGGCTATTGTCATTAGCTCAAGTTTGTATTATTTCCACACTAGCAAAATGGTTTCTTTCCAGTAGACTAGAGGATGGGAGAGGGGAGGCATGGGAACAGAGAAAACTGCCGTGAGGTCAAGGGCACAGGTTTCCCGGGACCAGTCACTGTGGTAGGGATGGCAGGAGCCGGCCTTTGCCAGGAGACAGTGATGAATAGGCTGGGTCGCAGCTGTGGGGTGCCGAAGGGCAAACAGAGAGCTGATTCCAAGGTGTGTGTGGAGGGGTATCAGAAATCACTGCCACCCTGGAGAAGCCAGGAGGGGGGACGATCCCACCTTGAGTGAAGGCTGGGAAGTCCTTGGGTCTCCAGATTCCCCATGACCTCTGGGCGGCCCTGCAGGATGCATCAGGCAGGGTGGAACCCACACGTGTCCCCATCCTCAGCTCAGCGGGACAGGGGAGTGGGCTGAACAGGAGCCTGGCTGCAGTGGGGAGGACGTGACAAGGCTCGACCAACTCTCCACTGTGTGACCTACAATCATTTCACTTCTCTGAGCCGCAGTTACATGGACACAGGTGCAATGCTTGCTGACCTTCGGGCTTGTGAGGGTTGGTCCGTATCCAGTAAGCGCTCATTCAGAAAATGCTGCTCTGCATTATAAGGGGCTTACCAGGTCTACACTCTAATAAGCAGACCCTGGAAATTGCCTCCAATGAGGGTAGAGTCAGAACCCAAATCCCCCAGCTGAGAGTGATTTTATTTTTTTAAAAAAGAGAAACAAGTAATATAATCCTCAAAGGATTTTTTTTCCCTCTTGGCTGTAAAGAAAAAAAAATAAGAAAGAAAAAAGAAAAAAAGAAAAACTAATATCTTCATTTCTACCCCCTCCCCTTTTAAGCTAATTTGTGGAAAATTAAAATGGGGAGCTCAGAGAGGCTGGCATTTTAATTGGATCTTGTCTGGCGTCCTCTCCAGGATTCCCTGATTAGCTTCCTCCATTAATTCCTCTGTGCTCTGTGGAGCCCGCCCGTCCTCTGCAGGTCCCGGCTAACTCCTGACATGGAGAAGGGGGCTTCAGTCTGGTGCCCTGGCTATGGAGAGACTCTCTGGTCAGAGTGGCCCAGGTTGGAATTTTGATCTGGGCAAGGCACCGGGCTGGCAAGGCCTGTGCCCTCATCTGGGTTCACCTGAATGATTTTATCTGGTATGCACGATCTGTGCCTGGTGTTTCCTTCTTCAACCCACCTCCAAGGTCTGGGGGGCCAAGGTCAGGTGAGGGCCTGGGGGCAGAGCTTTCTCCAGCATCCATCCTCCATCCAGTCTCTGATAAGACGATAGTTCGCTGTTTTTCCTACGTTCAGGGACTTGAATAATGAAAATGATGTTGCAGCGCCTGAGTGGCTCAGTCAGTTAAGCATCTGACTCTTGATTTCAGCTCAGGTCATGATCTCAGGGTCGTGGGTTCAAGCCCCGAGTTGGGCTCCAGGCTCAGTGTGAAGTCGGCTTGTCTCTCTCCCTCAGCTCCTTCCCCCTCTCATGCTCTCTCTCTATCAAGTAAATAAAATCTTAAAAACAAACAAAAAATATACACATAATAAAAATGATGTTTCTTGAGTGCTCATGTCCTATCAGCCATGTTACCTGCAGAAGCTTATTTTGTCCTTATGACAAGCCAGAGAGGAAAGGACTATTATCATCTTCCCATTTTCTGGATGAAGAAACTGAGTCTCTAGGAAGTTAAGTAATTGCCACATGGCTAGTTTAAGTGGCAGAGCCAGAATTAGAATTCAGGCGCTTTGGCTTGTGAAGCTGTCTCAAGCCAACCTCAGTTTCCCAGATTTGGATTTAAGGGCATGTCTCCTGGCCCAGGGTTTCTGGCCCATCCCTCTACAGCTCAGATGGTAGCCTCCAGGAGCCAGCCTCCTCCAGGGCTGGTGAGAGAAAGAGCAGGTGGATCAGAGGGACCCCCAGTGCCCTGCACTCCCCGACCCTGCAGGCCCAGCCCCCAGGCAGGGCTCCCTCTCTGCCCTGCAGAGTGGGGCTTCAATCAGTGCTAATCAGCCTGGCTAATTACTCAGTCCGTGGGGAGGTGAGCAAGCAGAGACGCTAGGAGGGTTCCAGCCCCGCGGCTTGCTCAGTGGGACATTGGCACAGTGCTCTGCCTTTCTGGGTTTCCCTGGCTACACACCGGCATGGGTGAAGGCAGTAGATCTTTAACTCTGAAAGGCAAGGGAAAGAGACTAGCCACCTACCTCAAAGAAAGCCAGGGGTTGCATAGCTCCTGATCCAAGAGGGTGGCTCGGTCCAGCTGCCTGGTTTGAAACCTGGCCCTGCCCTAGGCTGCCGGGGTAACTAATTTAGCCTGGTCTCACTTTTCCTATCCATCAGATGGGGAGAAGCTTAAAGTACTGACATCTGCTTAAAGATTTTCTTTATTTGAGAGTGAGAGTGAGTAGGGGAGGGGAGCAGAGGGAAAGGGACAAGCCAACTCTGTGCTGAGCACAGAGCCCCACTCAGGGCTCAAACCCACGACCCTGAGATCAGGACCTGAGCTGAAACCAAGAGTCGGACACTCAACTGATTGAGCTACCCAGGTGCCGTTAACATCTTCTTAAAATGATTGTTATGAGGAAGCAAGACAGTCCTCGGAGTCATTCCTGACATGTAAGAACCCAGTAAAGAGCGGCTCTGGCTCTCTTCTGGCTAGGGAGCATTTTGCTTGCATTATCTCATTTAATTCCCTGAGCAGTGTGGTGGCAGAGGTATTGTTACAGGTAAGGAAACTGAGTCTTCAAGAAGAGGAGCCCCTTGCTTTTCCCCCGGATCTCCAAGCCGACTGCTGCAACAGGTAGATGGCTCCCACCCTCTCGGGGCTCAGGTTCCAGCAATTTGAGGTGCCCCCCTCAATGCTAGTCCCTCCGGGAGGGACCCTTCCCCACCCGCCTTGTAGAAGCTGGGGAGGAAATAAGAGGGGGGGTCCCAACAAATGGATATCCTCAGGGTTCGGGTGCCTAATGATCCCCTCCTCATAAACATCTCATGTAAATTTCTTTCATAATTACACTGAAAGCTACCAAACTATCTAATTTAATTTCTTTGCGAAAATAAATAGCTAAAGTGGCCCTAGGTACCGGCATAAATACTTCAGGCAGAATGGTCCGGGATTGCTGCTTGGGCAGGCTTGACTGGCCACAATATACACTTAATAAGTACATATTTATTGGGCCTGCCCCCCCAACCCCCAGCTCCAAAGAGAGGCAAGGAAGGATTCTGCTGACTCAGCCAGAAGGAGAGGGAGGCAATTGGGGCCATGGTGGCAATGTGGGAAGGAGCAGAGGGAGCAGAGGGAAAATATGCTGGTAATTAATTATCTGTCTTTGTACATCCATAACTTTTTGTTAAACAAATATGCAAATGCTATCTAACTGGCTGCCTTCGCCCAGGTCTGCCGTGGGGATGGCAGTTAATCTGTGGCTGGGGCCGTGGGGAGGAAGCTTGTTCGCAAAGTGGGTCAGGGCTGGGCAGCCTCTCCTCTCTCCCTCACTTGCTAGGGCTCTCCTGGTCCATGGGGCCCACCCAGCATGGTTACCCCAATTTGCTTACCCAGGCCCGGTGGTGTTTGCCTTCTTTGTACTGCTCCTCAGTGTTCTCATTGCTTGTCCCTGCTGTCAGGGCTCAGCATCTGGCAACATTCTCTCTTGTTCTGGCTTCTCTCTACTTCTTCTCCCTCTTGGCTGCTATGCTGCCACCGTACCGGTGGCCTCTGACCAAAACCGCTCCACCTCAGGACCTTTGCACTAGCTGTTTCTCAGCCTAGACTGCTGTGTTCCCACAGCCAGCTCTTTCTTGTCGTTCAGCTTTAAAGTCAATGTGGCTAAGGCTACTCTGCTTTTTTCCTTCATGGCATCTAACACTTTGGTTATTTTCCTTTTTACTTATTAGTTTTGTAAGTTTAATTTTTTCTTCCACTAGAATGTGACTTCCAAGACAGAACAGCCTTGTGTTATTGATTGCTGTATTTTCAGTCCTTAGGACAGAACATCACTGGCCTTGCTGAATATGTATTACCCAAATGAATGAATGAATGAATAAAGGAAGGAAGAGCCTCTTCATTCCCCACTCTGTCCCCAGCTATCCTCTGCCATTGTCCACACCATTTAGGATAGTCTTTTAAAAACACACATCTTACTGTGGACAACTTTCTGTGGCTCCCAAGTTCTTTGGAATAATATCCCCTTTCTTTTACCTGTCCCTTTGCAACCTAGCCTGTTTGCCTCTCCTGCTCCTTCCCTGTCCACCCTGTCTCCCTTCCTCCCACACACATGTTGGCCTTTGCACAAAGCACCCGTCTTCCACACTTAGCCTTGGCACATAGCTGCCAAATGCTCTCCCGTACTTCTCTTTGCATGGCCAACTCTGTCTTGTCTTTCGTTTCTCAGAGTGGGCATCACCTCCTCCAGGCAGGCTTCCTCCTTAATCTGCTTTGCCTTCCTCCACAAATGTACCTGCATCTCACTCTCTTACTTTTCTGCTTCTCTCTAGATGGAGAGCTTCAGGAGGGTGGGGATGGTGTCTCATTTCTTATCATTCGATCATCAGATGATCATGGAGCTGGGACATCCATCAGATTCTGGATTCAGAACATGGATTCTGGAGCCAGCCTTCCTGGATTCATTCCCCAGCTCCCCTATCTGCTGGCTGTGCTAGACACCCACTGAGATGGTCCCCCACGGGGTGCTGGCATCTGGTTTCCCTGACTTTGCGTAGTACCTTTTTGTTGAGCAAGGTTTGGACCATTGAGTTGCTATGAATAAACTTACTACAGTAAACTCAGTACGGCAAGAATGATAGGATATCACTTCCAAGAGTGGGTTATAAACAGCTGGAGGCTTCCATCTTGGACACCCTTTCCTGCTTGAGGGAAGCCAGCTGCCCTGTTGTGAACAGCACTCCGGGGACATCCACAAGCCAAGGAGCTGCTATCCCGGCCAAGAGCCCGGAGGCCTGAGGCACCAAGCTAAATGGTGTCTGGATTCCGGACCTCCAGAAACTGAGATTAAAAAATGATTGTGTTAAGCTGTTACGTTTTGATCTAATTTGTCATAAAGCGGTAGGTGACTCCCTACTGACTGGGTGATCAGGGGCAAGTTACTTGACCTGTGTCTCAGTTTCTATATCTGCAAAATGGGGCTAATAACCACACCTATCTGGTCGCGTTGTTGTACACACTAAATGAGTTAGTACTTAGGACAGTGCCTGGTATACAGTAAGTGCTGTATAAGTGTAGCTATTATCAATTCTCAGCACTCTGCAGATGCTTAGTAAGCACAGAACAGAAACAAACATGGTAAGAGTGATCGTCACTGTTGATTGCTCTCTGGACATGATGTTCCGGCTTCTCAGGAAGGCACTCGAGGCCCTTAATGCTTCCTCTGGTTCCTGCCAGCTTCCTGGCTGGGGTGCTGGCTTCAGTGTTCAGCTTGTCCCATCTCATCTCATCCTTACAGCATCCCTGTGAGGTAGGGACTATTTTATAACACACATGGAGACCTGTGTACAGAGAAGTTAAGTAACTTGCCTAAGGTCACACAGCCAGAATGAGGTTAAATATATTTCGAATCCAGGAATGCCTGGCTTCTGGTTCAGCTTATCTGCACATCCTCAGTGCTTCCCGCAGGCTGAGCACAAAGGAGGCGGTGGGCCCCTGGTCCCTGAAGGGGTGCCTGCCCGCCTGGATGAATATTGCCCCTCCCCCCCCATTTGTCAGGCAAAAAAGCAGCAAGAAAGCTCACCCTTGCCAAGAGACATGGAGAGCGATGTCGACCCCAGGGGACTGACTGGCCAAGGGGCCTGCGGCATCAGCCCCAGGACCCTGCTCAGTGGCCTGCTTTTTCGAGGAGGAGGAGGCACCTGGAGCCAGCGGGGAGAGCTGCCCATTAGCCCTAATTAGCAGCCCGTCTGGAAAAGAACTGGGGCTGAAATTAAGATGCTGTCAGTGGGTCCCAGCTGGGTCGTAGTGGAGTGGCAGCTGCAACGTTTCCGGAGCCTGAGCCCGAAACACTCAGCTGGGAAGACCTCTCTGCCTGATTCCACCTAACCCCAGCGGCCCCTGAGAGGCAGCCAGACCCGGCTCCCGTCAGGCAATGATCCCCGAGACTCCCTCATACACCGGACGACTCGCAAAGTCCCCGTCACTCTATTTTTTTTTTCTAAAGATTTTATTTATTTATTTGGCAGAGAGAGAGAGAGATCACAAGTAGGCAGAGAGGCAGGCAGAGAAAGAGGAGGAAGCAGCCTCCCTGCTGAGCAAGAGAGCCCGATGCAGACCTCGATCCCAGGACCCTGAGATCATAACCTGAGCCGAAGGCAGAGGCTTTAACCCACTGAGCCACCCAGGTGCCCCCCATCACCCTATTGTCTTCTCCCACAGTGCTGGGAGATGGCACCTTTGAACCCATTTTGCAGAAGAAACAGAAGCCCTGAGGGTTTTAATGATACGCCCAAGGCCACACAGCTAGGAAGTGGCAGAGTTTCAGGGGACCCTTGAGCCTGTGTCCCTCTAAGGCTGGGGGTGGATGGCAAGGAGAGGCCCAGAAGGATGCTGACTGGTGCTGGGGTGGGGGTAGTCACCAGGAGGACAGGGGACAGTGTCTGGGCTCCAAGTCACTCTCTTTGACTCCAACCCTCCCCACATGCCAGGGCAGCATGGGGGGGCTTTGTGATACCCCGTTTGGGGGAAGAGGCAAGTAATGTGAGTAGCAGAGGTGGGCTGGGTTTGGGGCTTGGGAGGGCAGGGAAGAAGGGGTGGAGGAGCAGGAAAATCAAGCATCAAGAAAGACCCAGCCTGCCTCCAAATCTCCATTTCCTCTTTTAAGACGCTAAGAATAAACCAGGATTTAAAATCAAACCAAAAAAAAAAAATCACAAAACCCCTAAAGCTGCTTTCCAAGAAATCGATAGCTGGGCTTTGTGCAGCAGGTGTGTGGGCTGGGGGGGAGGCAAGCCCTGCTGGACAGCGGGTGGGGCTGTGTTTCAGGAGCTGGGGCACCCTGTGTTGTTGGTATTGTTATTCATAATAATAACAGGAAACGTGTGGAGGGCTTAGCAATTAACTTTATGAGGATGGGTATGTATCAGTCCTTTCTTTTCTTTTTTTGTAGTGGAAAAGACAAGGTGCAGAGGGTAAAGACACTTGTCTTCATGCCAAGTGAGGAAGGGGAGTGAGATTTCAGGTCCAAACTGGGCAGCATCCAGAAATTTGTGTGTGCCTTGGCTAGGCAGGACAGGAGTACTCTGGCAGCTCTGAAGGGGTCCACAGTTTCACCTGGAAGAATGACTTCAATCTTTTCCTGTGAGTAATAGGTTTTGAAAGGGGAGAGAAGGGAGCAGGATCCTGGCTGCCCAGGAAGAATGTGGTAGGCCTTCTGGGAGGGGGAGGCTGGAGCCTCACAGGGGGCCTATACCTGAATCATCGCAGACCTTGACCCTGACCGATTTCCTCTGGCCCTGGGGCCTCCTCCATCCTCCCAGCACTACCTCCTGTGGCTGGTCCTTGTCTGTCCTTGTCAAGAAAGGTCTACTGGAATATCACCATGCCCACCTGCGCCGTCCGTGGCTGTGTTCACACTACCATGGCCCTGATGGGCGGTTATCAGATGCGGCATGGCTCCCAAAGTGGAGAATGTTTATTAACTGATTTGGCCCTTTACAGGAAAAGTTTGCCAACCATCATCCTAGACAATATAATTATCCCTTTTTAGACCTCAGAATTTTAGACTACCAGAGCTGAAACGTCTGTTGAGTATATTCTGTCCAACTGAGGCACAGAGTGGGGCAGAGATTCACCCAAGGACACACAGCCAATAGTGAAAGAACTGAGACAAGTGAGAACCTTCCTCAGGTCTTGTGCTAGGCCATGGTGTGGCCAGGTGGGTCAGCCCCGGGGCACCCTGACGGCATCAAGCCTAGTGCTTCCAAATGTGTGGCTCCGAGACCTATAGACAGCACCTGGTGAGAGAGGGGGCCCCTTCTCAGCTCTCGTTCTTTCTTCTCCGACTGGGTCAGAGAAAGGATGGGCCTGGCACTTGTGTGTCCGGGACCCCTGACTAATTCTCCGTAAATCCCCTTTGTTGTAAAGAGGGCATGAGACAGACTGAAGGCGTGGGTGGGCTGCATTGTCAGAGTAGGCTGTGGTAGTAGGGGACCCGAGTGTGTTTGTTTTTACATCCCCATCTACGTCCTGTGTTGCTGTTTTTCCATTTAGTGTATTGATGAACATTTTGCTTCCCAATTAAAATTAAGTATAAAAAGGGGGTTGTTGGAAGAACACAATTCAGTAAATAATAGCCCAGGTGGTATTTGGATATGGCAGAAATCATGAGTATGTATTCGAATCGCTGGAATGGGGAAAACCCGGATCGATTTGGTATTTCTAGAGCTGAAGTTCCAAGGTTCTGTGATTTAACAGCAGAATCTCATTTCAAGGCAAAGGTAGGGCTGCCGTGCAAGGAGGTGCAGGCTGGCCACTGCACCAGGTGGCCAGGCCCTCCCTGGATGAAGGGCGCTGCTCTCTCTAATTCTCTGGAAGGTGTTCTATGGGCTAGCAGACTCCCTCGCCAGGTTCCATCACCCCTGCCTTCTGACTTGAGGTGAGGTCCCATGGGACTCAGATGTTGGAGACAGCCAGGTGACTGATAGAGGTCAGACGTTCCATGTTGCCGAGAGAGAGAGGTTGTTCTCTGTTGCCATGCGGTCAAAGCTGTCTGCAGCGAGAGTGCTCTCATCCCAAGCTGCTGTGTGACAATGACCTTGGTGGCATTGGGTGGCCTGGCTTCAGGGGCTGCCAACTGCCAACCATAGGAGCCAGGATCTGGAGTCAGACCAGCTTGGGTTCAGGTGCTGACTCTGCCACATCCTTGCCCTGTGACTTCAGGCCACTTCCTTCACCTCTCTGAGCCCCTTTCCTCAACTGTGAAACAGGACTCCTTAGTGATGGGCCTGACTCCTAGGGTTGCCCTGTGGGTCCAGATTAGGGGTCCAGCAGTGGGGTGGGGGGCATGAAGTGCGTGTGGAAAACATGGCAGGTGGACTGAGTGTTCCCCATCCCAGGGTGGCCCTCTCGGAGGTAGTGGGCGGCTCTGTCAGGGGTTATGGCTGGATCGGCACCCAGCTGGCGCCTGCAGAGATACTGGGCTGAGGAAGAGAGCTGGCGCACCCCCGCCTCAGCCTACCGGCCCACCCCGCTGTCCAGCAGAGTTGATGGCAACTGGTTCACTGGCCTGCAGGCAGCTGCTGATGTTTTTATGGGCAGATCACAGGTAATGAGCTGTCCCTCCAGCACCTGGGGACATTCTAGAAAATGGTATTCAAATTGGAGGGTGGGAGCAGGGAGAGTAGGGCCGGAAGGTAGGGCCTCCCTGCTTCTGCCCAGCTCCATCCCTACCCCCATCCCCACTGTAAAGGAGAGAATCAGGTGAAGCCACTAGGCTCACATGGGGGCCCAGAACCACTAAGTGTGGGACGGTAGGCGAGCTTATCTTCTGTTTCAAGATTACTTCATATTGAACTCTGGTCTCTGGGGCTGATTGCTTAGAATTACAGGTGACTTTCCTCTTTACAGGTGAATTAACTTTCCTCTGAAGGTCATCCTTTCTTTCATCCTTCCTTCCTTCCATCCACCCATCCATCCACCCATCCACCCACTATCCACCCATCCATCCATCTATCCACCATCCATCCATCTATCTACCATCCATCTACCCAACCACCACTGGATCCACCATCCATCCACACTCCATCCTCCATCCACCCACCATCCATTCACCATCCATTCATCATCCATTCACCTTTCATCTATCCACTCACTCATCCATCCAACAGAGAATTATGGAACATTCTCCTTGGCTAGGCACTGGATAAGTTCTGAGGATTAGATAGTAAGGTGGCCAATAGGACAAAGAAGAAGTTCCTGTCCTTCCCTTTCACCTATTTATTCACCTACTCAAAGGATACTTATTGAACTCCTGTTACGTGCCAGGCACTGTGGCTAATGGAGATACAGTGACGACCAACAAGGACACAGTCCATATGCTTGGGGGCATCGGTGAAGATGCCTACCCAAGGCTCTGGAGATGAACACTGATGAGTACTCCTGAAAATATAGATGATGAGCTTGCAAGGGAACTGGTGAACCTTGGTGGTGCCCCAAAGTCATCGACAGTGTCCTCAGGGGATTGGTGCTAAGTGTTGTTGTACTCCCAAGGACATTGGTAATGGCCATTGATGGTGTTCTTATTGTGGAAGGGGTGGGCACTGGTGCTGAACCCCAGTGGTGCTCTTGATGACATTTGTGATGGACACTGCGAGGCATCAGTCTTTGCTTCTGCTGGAGATCTCAATTCACCTTCCCCATTTGGTCTCCCTTTCCCCAATCAATGACAGCTCCTGCAGGAAGGCAGACCTTGGGATGACCCTGTGGTCCATCATGTGATGTGATGGTGGTCATCATACTGCGTCCTCCCACTGGCAGGCCTGGCTCCCCAGCTGGAAGCCAATTGATCCCCTTGCCTGGGATTCTCTCTGTGGCTAGAATGTCATTTCCCACAGAAAAACCCTCTTTCTTGCAATTACTAAGCATTACTTATAAAGAGAGAGAGTGTGTGCGTATTGATTACCACCCCCGAGAAGCTCAGGAATCATTTAGAGTAGATTAACCTAACTTTCTTTTGCCTTTTGGGAAGTTAAACTGTAAGTTATTTAAGGAGATTAATCAGCTCATCAGAACCAGACAATCTTCCCGCCTCTTCTATTCTTTTTGGGCTACCTGGGACCATGTCATTTTCACTCTACCTTTAAAATACCTTTTTCCCACCATGCTGCCTGCATTTTCACCATTACTGCCCAGTTCAGTTAAGCAGGATCCTATGTGGGTTCTTCTTTAGAGAAAAGGTAGGCATATCTCTGACTGCTATCCATTTACCCGGATGACCCTTTTGCCCAGAACCCATCTGGGCAAAACCTCAGGGAGACCTGGGCCACACCAGGCAAGTTGCCGTCATCCAAGCCCTGCTCTGCAGCTGTCGCATAGGAAGGGTCCAACCACTCCATTTCCAGCAGCTTTTCTGTGAGGCTTGCACGTCAATTCTGCAGCTGTCTGTCCTACTCATCCACACCTCTGAGTTTCCAGGTGCAGCTCAGGCCCCCCCCTTCACTTCCAGGAAGCCATCCCAGACCATGCCATCATGCTCACAGAGATGGAGAGGAGGGGAGGTAAGAGCCAGAGAGGGGTGGCGGAGAAGCTGGGAAGGAGGGAAAGCGGAAACACAGGGCTAGGGTAGGATTCAACATCTGCTGGACTCTGCCGCATGCCTTACGCCTTCACCCTGTGTAGGCGGAAGGGGGCAGGCATGGATAGAGCAGACAGACCAGAGTTCTGATGTGAGCTCCAGCCTTTCCTGGATGTGTGATCTTGGGCAAGTCACTTCACCTCTCTGAGCTTTATGTCCCTCGTCAGTTAAATGGGACAATAGCAGTTCCTACGTCATAAGGTTTTCTGATCCCAAATGAGGTCATGTGTGTAACATGCTTAAACAATGTCTGGCACTTAGTAGGTGCTCGACTGATAGGAGGCAGCTATCCCCAGGCTCCAGACCTGATAGAGAGACGCCCAGTGGATCATCCGTGAAGATTTGTTATGTGGTCTGGAACTTTGTTTCTGTCTTGGGGACACCCCCATTCCTCCTCCTCATCCCTTGTCCCCAGGTAGATGCCGATGGGGCCCCCAGCGGCCCAGGGTCTCTGGGAGGAGAGGCTGAGAGTCTCAGCTCCTGGGGTCTGGGCTGGGAAGCAGCTCCTTCTCAGAGCACTGCAGGCCCTCGCTGCCCCCTCTCTGCCATTTCTCTCCTTTTCCAGGAAAAAAGTTTGAAGTCGAATGGGTCCCGAGGTGGGATATTTTCCAAATGTCAGCGCAATCTGTGGTACATTACAGCTAAATGTGATCATCTTGATGCTGGGCTCTGAATGTCAGCGCACCGGGCCGGGATGGAGTGACAAACAGATTGACGCCCCGGGGCGTGCGGGTGGGGGCAGGGAGGCATGGGGCTGGGCTCCCCTCACGTGGGAAATCACCCCGGGTGGTGAGGGAACCGAGCCATTTCTGGGTTCCACTGGCAGAAACCGTGGGTCTCCGTGGGGACATGGCAGAGACCGTGGGTCTCCGTGGGGACATGCAGAGGGTCAGCGAGGTGGCCTGTGTGCCTTGTGCGTATGCGTGCATTCTCCTGCTCCCACGTTTCTCTGCTGGGACACCGCCTCGTGGTCGTCGCATGTTGGTGTCACACCTCAGCTGCCCTGGGAGGATGTTTGCTGAGGACAGGCTGAGACCTGTGCGTGGCTGTGCTTGTGTGTCCTCCACCTTGGGGTGTCACTCCCTGTCTGTCTCTGTCTTCAAACACAAAAGCGGAACTCCTGGAGGCAGGAGTGCGAGTCTCCCAGCGGCGCAGGGAGCGGTGTGTCTCCGGGTAGATGCCGACACCCGTTTGGCTCATGGTGCCTCTTCTGTGTTGTGTTGGCTCTCCTCCTGTGTCTCCAGGCACCGTTGTGTGTGTGCGTGCAATTATGTTTCTGGGTATGCGTGATTGTGCGTACGTGTGCATATAGTCAGGACTTCAGTGTGCGTGTGTGTTCGAGTGTGTATGTGTGTAGGTTTGCAAATCCCCTCTCGACTACAGAGATAGATGGGGAAACTGGGGTGGGGCGGGGGCTCTCATGTTGCTACCCTGGTGCTGGGGCATTCTGATGGCGGCCTCCTCTGCCGCGGCTGTGACTGGCGGGCAGGATGGGGATTAAATTGCCTCCAATTACTAGGGAGTGAGTGGCGAGCCATGAGGCCACAGGGATGCTGGGTGCACGCCAGGATCTGCCAGCCACAACGGGATTAAAAAGGCCTGTGTATGCAGACGGCCTCTGTGTGTGTGCATTTGTGTGTGTGTGTGTGCATGTGAATGCCTGTGTCCTTCTGTTTGTGTCTTTGTGTGGGGGGGTATGGGCTTCTGAGAACACACACAAACAGATGTGTGTTGCGTGTGACTGTGAGGTCACAGATGTGTCCCTGGGCATCCATCTCAACATGGCCATCGTTGTGCCTGGGTGGGTGTGCTAGTATGTGGCTGTGTGTCCAGGGGTTGTGTGTGAGTTGTGGTCTGTACCAGTGTGTGTCTCCATGGCTCTGAGCAGGTGCATAAGATTAAGGTGTGTAGGAGTCTGCATGTGTCTTTGTGTGTGCAGGTTCCACGTGAGTGGCTTAGTGTGCCTTCGTGTATACGGGTGGGTCTCTGAGGTTTTCTCTGAGTGCAGAGTGTGTGTGTGTGTGTGTGTGTGTGTGTGTGTGTGTGTCTGTGGTTAAATGTGAGGTTCTGAGTAATCAATGGCTATGAAGGAAGAACACGAGAGGAAACTCTACCCTGTCCAGGCTGGCTTCAGGCTCCCGAGGCCTCCTCCCTCAAACTGCACAAGCCTGCACCAAAGGGCAGAAGACACACACAGCCCCGATAAGGGGGCCCAGCGAGGGGCCTGTGGTGACAGCTGCAGCTGAGCCTGGTATGGAGGCTGTCCCCCTAATATTCGTATGTTGCCGTCCTAAGCAGCAGTGCTTTAGAATGTGACCTTATTTGGAAATAGGGTCATTGCAGATGAGGTCCCACTGGAGCTATGGGAGGCCCTCATCTGGTGTGACTGGTGTCCTCAGAAGGGGAAATCGGAAGAGAGAGCCACAAAGAGGGAAGACAGTATGAAGAGGCAGGGGAGAAGGCAGCATGCTGAAGGAAGCGGGGAGAGAACCTGACTCTTACGAACCTTCCCTCCCAGCCCTCCGAAGGAAGCAGCTCTGTGGACACCTGCATTTCAGCCTTTCCTCCCCCCAGGACTGTGAAATAATAAAGCCCGCTTGTTTAGACAACTCGGCTTCTGGCCCCTTGTTGCTGCAGCCCTCCCAAACCGAGGCGGGGGGACCGGCAAGGTTAAAAAGTGCTTCTCCGTCCAGCCTCTTCTGCTCCCAGGAGACCCATTTTGTAGGTTTCTCTGTCGTCCTCAGCTGGTTGGCACATCTTCATTCTGCCCAGTGGGATCCAACTCGGAGTCCTGAGCCCCAAGGCCTCTGTTTATCAGTCCTTCCTCTGGGCTAGATAACCCTGCCCCTCTCCCAACCCCTCTCCTGTCCTGGAATGTTAGCTTCCTCCAACCTCTCCTGGTAAGGCTGGGCTTTATCAGCTTTCCAGGGGTAAGCATGCCTTCTCTCCATTTTTCTCCCTCTCTCCCACTTGGCTTGGTGTTCTGCATACAGCAGGTGCCCACTAGAGGTCTCAGCGAAGGACTCCAGGCTTGCAGCCTCTTTCTGGGCTTGGAGTGGAAAGAGGACTCATCCCCACTGCTCACTCACCCACATGAAGCCTCGTGTCCATGTCCTGAGAACTGTTGTTAATTTTGTTCTTACTCTATGCGGGGACTGAGCTGGGTGTGGGTCACTTTTTCTTCCAAACAACCCTGTGAGGTAGGTACGATTCTTAGTCCCATTTTCCAAAGGAGAAACTGATCACAGTGAAGGGAAATAAGTGGTCTAAGATCGCACCTTAGAATTCTTGAATTTAGATAAGGAAGAGACTTTAGGGATCATTTAGGCTACCCCTCTCCCCTGCCCTCATTTTACAGCTGGAGAAACTGAGGTCCAAATGGCTCTTCTCCCTCCATCCATGCCTGATACTTTCTCGAGTTCACGTCTGATCCCATGACTCTGCACTCTGCTCAGGCCTCCCTTGTTCTTATGGCTCTCGTGATCCTGTAGATGAGGGTGACTTATAAAGCTCATGAGCTCCTCCTCTTTCCTGAGATCCAACCCTGAATTTCCACATCTAGTGCATATGGCCTGTAGAAATGTCAGCTCAGCATATACAAACTACACTGACCTCCCATGAACCCAGATCCTAGGCTTCTCCTGAGTTCCCTGGCCTGTTACTAGCTCCACTGTCTTTATCTCTCAAGCCTTACCTTCTCTACCCTTTGAGGTTGGACCTTCTCTATCCCCCATCCCCACACACCCACCCACTCCTGCTGGATCTTCCTTTTTTTTTTTTTTTTTTTTTAAAGATTTTATTTATCCTCCCCTCCCCCCAGAGGGAGAAGCAGACTCCCCATGGAGCTGGGAGCCTGATGTGAGACCTGATCCTGGGGCCTCTGGGATCATGACCCAAGCCAAAGGCAGTCGCTCAACCAGTTGAGCCACCCAGGTCCCCGGGTCTTCCTCTTAAATATTTCTCAAATTCACTGTTGCTGGCCCAGATTCAGTCCTAATATCTCTCACTGACATTCCTGCATCAGATACTTGCATCTGCTAGAATTAGACTTGGCTGCTCAGGAGAGAAAAACAAAATAACCGTGACTCCAACAATTGGAAGTTTATTTCTCTCTCATGGAATCTAGGTGTGGATAGGAGCAGTTTGGGGCTGGAAAGGCAGCTCCATGAAGTTGAAAGGAACCAAATCTCCTTCTAGTTCATTATTTGGCTATCCCTGGGGTACAACATTTTTCCTCATGGCCCAAGGTAGCTGCTTGAGCTCCAGCCCTCTCAGCTGTGTTCACCCAGTAGAAAGGAGGAAGAGCAGGAAAAAAAGGCAAAAGGTGTTGGTCAACAGTGTTTGGGGGAGGGGTCCCAGAAGCTGGCGTGTAACAATTCTACTTGGATTATACTGACTGCAAATCAGTCCACACGGAACACCGTTGTGATGGGGGCCAGGAAATGTGATCCTTGTGATAGATGGCCTGTGCCCGGCTAAAAATTGGGGATTCTTTGACTAAAGAGGAAGATAAGACTGTGACCTCCTCACCTCTTCACATGTCTCCATCTCTCTTCTCTCATCCTTGAATCTACCATGAACACAAAAGCCAGGGGGATCTGTAGAAGATGCTAATCCATAACAGGATTGCCAGATTTGGTGACTAAAAATACAAGGTTCCCAGTTCAATGTGAATTTCAGATAAACAATGACTAAGTGTTGTAGTGTAAATGTGTCCTGTGCAATATTTAGAACATACTAGTGCTAAAATAGTTATTTGGTATTTATCTGAAATTCACATTAAACTGGACACCCTGTATTTTACCTGTCAGCCCTAAGTATCTTTCATGATTCTCCACTGTTCTCTGGAAAAAGCCTAAGCTCATTGGAAGGGTTTTCTGGGTCCCTCCACCTGCCACTGGCCTCTCCCACTGCCCAGCCCAGTGTTCCTGGACAAGCCCTGCGTGGCGACTGTGTCTCCAAGCCTTCCGGTCTTTGTTTAAGTTGTTTCATTGGCCTGGAAGCAACTCTCCATCCCAGAAGCCCCGTGCATTCAGGAGGGACCGTGGCCTCCGTGTTTCTATGTTCCTGTGACATGGAGTGAGAGATTATTTGATGAATGAAATAAGTCCAAGGCTGCACAGCAAACAGGGAGAGTGAGGTTGGAGCGGCTGCCTGGACTCGTGACCCAGTGCTCTCTGCACCCTGGCTGGCTCATGTGGGCCCAGCACTGGGATTCATCTCCTGGGCTTTTGTTCTCTGTGAACATGGTGTCCCTGGCACACAGGGGGTTAAGCCAGCGTTGGAGCTGGGTGCTGGAGCCCATGGAGTCCTTGCTGACAATAAAGCTAATGAATCCCTCCTTGCCGGTTTCTCTTCCACAATAACATTTAATCATCATTTGCACAGCAGATGAGAAGTTTGAGGCAGATGCAATTCTGCATGAGTGGCGATTTCTGTGTGCGGGCACTATTCCTGCTGCCCCCATCACACCTGACGATCTGGGACTGAGGCAGGCTGTGCTAGCGGGGGATGTGTGCACCCACGTGCCAGGCCTTGGACCCCACGCACGTGTGGGAGATGGCCTTCAGAGGCACATGTCTGTGTGTGTTCATGCTTATGTGAGGAGCCAGGTTCGTGTGGCGTGACTGTGTATGAACCATGCTGGGCCTGCCTGAAGGTACAGGTGGCTGGAGGTGCTTAAGTGCCTGAGGACTGTGGTTTGGAAGTGGAGATACACACATGTAAGCAGGCAGATGTGGGGGATTATATAGCGTGGTTTGGCTCTCCTTCCTTCCTTCCTTCCTTCCTTCCTTCCTTCCTTCCTTCCTTCTCTCCCTCTCTTTCTTTCCCTCTCTTTCTTTCCCTTTCTTTCTTTCTTCCTTCCTTCCTTCCTTCCTTCCTTCCTTCCTTCCTTCCTTCCTTCCTTTCTTTCTCCTCTTTCTTTTTGAGAGAGAGAGAAAGAGAGAGGGTAGGGGCAGAGGGAGAAAGAAAGAGACAGAATCCCAAGCGGGTCCCACGCTCTAGACAGAGCCCAATGCAGGACTCAATCCCATGACCCTGAGATCATGATCTGAGCTGATACCAGGGGTTGGGTGCTTAACCGACTGAGCCACCCAGGTGCCCCTTGCTTGGTTCAGTTCTGAACGCTTGTTGGAGGATGCATTGTCGTTTAGCTGCTTGCGAGTGATCATGTTTATGACGTCCTCATAGACTCATGCGCTTGTGCATGCAAACAGGTCCATAGGAATTCTACCCTGGAATTCAGAGTTTGTAACTGACTGTTCCTGAGGCTACACACGCTTTCCCATGCAAGCAGGTGACTGTGCAAATGGGAGTGTGAGTGTGTGCATTGGGCTGGGGGTTCATGTGCAGAAGCACATCCAAGGGGAGACACATAAGAGTGCTGGTAACAGCACAGGCGTGTCACTCATGTATGTGCTTGCACGCTGACACAGGAAAATGGAAGCATATCAGTGGCCACACAGGCACATGTGTGTAAGAGAACACACCTGTGGAAGTATGTGTATGTTGTGTGCACAGATGTGAGTGCACGCGTGAGAGGCCACCTCCAGCACACGAGGAGGGCGCGGGCGTGTGATCACACCTGCAGAGCTGGGGCCCGCACTGTGCCCAGGTGGGAGCCCGTCTGAGGGTCCTCACATGCACGCAGCCCGTGCTGGCGTAAGCATGTGGCCGTGCGCGTGCTCCCATGTGCATGCATTGAAGCGTAAACCCTCTTCGCCCAGAGTAAGGGCTGACAGGGTTACATTTTCCAAAGGCTCAGCGGCCAGTGACAGAGCTGGCCCGAGAGCGCTGGCTGGCAGGAGGTAAGTGGAACTGCTGATTCGTGACCCGGGGGTGGGCAGCGATGATGGCTGGCTGACGGGTGCGGGCGCTGAGCCGCCCCCTATGACAGCAGCTGGTGCTCTCGGCTGCCTGAACCGGGAGGTGGGAGGTTAGTTCTTGACCTGTGAGCTCAGCGCCGGCCTCCTGCTTCCCCAGCGCGTGCCCACAGCCACATGCAGACACACACACCTCGGTACACACCAGGGATGCAGACGGGGGCCTGCACGGCAGCCTCGGCCCCACGGCCACCTTGCTCCCCAGCTCAGCCATCTGTCTGTGGTGCCTCCCCTCTCCCCAGCTGGTCCTTGACCCACACCCCCTCCACCCCAAAACTCTGTTCAGAATCTGAGTCGTCCTGGTCCTGTGCGGACTCGTGGGGCACTGTGTGTGCAATGACCTGCCCTTATAAGCCCCATGCCCACGAGCGAGGCTGTCCTCATCAGTGAGCCCTGGATCCATCATCTGTAAATTAGGGCGATCATGCACCTGCTTAAAATTAACGCAGCTTCTGTAAAGGGCTAAACACAGTCAAGACAGAGTCCATCCTTCATGGGTTTGGCCTGCGCTGATGCTAATCACACACAGGGCTTCGAACGGTGCCCGGCATGCAACAAAGGCTAGGTAAGTGTGCTGGCACCATCATCATCACCGTCGTCGCTGTCATTAATATCCCTGACTCTAAAATTGCTGGCCAATTACATGCCAACTCTTGCTCATGACCCCAAATCCTCCTTTATCCCGTGACGATGATGGTGATGGAGACAACGACAGTAAAGGGGAATTCTTTTCGTTTTCCCTGATGCCTTGAAAATAGGGCAGACATGGTAAATGGAAGGCTCATTGCTTTCTGAGCTCCTTGGTGGAGTTGGGTGTGGCCACTTAGGGCCTGGAGTGAGGAGAGTCTGGGGTGGCCGGGCTCTCTGCTTGGCACGGGGAGAGGAACTGGAGATCCTGCAGAATTTGGTGGGGACCCACGAGACAGATGGCCAAAAGTCGTGTAGTCCACAACAAAACCTTTCTCTGTGACCCCCAGACCATCAGAACAGGTGCTCACGAACTGCTTGGTATTCACGGACATCTTGAGGAGCCAGTACAGGGACTAGACTTACTGGATTTCATTCTTGGGCTGGCTCGGGGCCCAGTGGGCACCCAGGAGTCAGAAGCAGAGGGGACTTTCCCGCCTCTGATTTTCCCTCCACGCCCCACTCCAGGATAAGAAGAAATCGGGATGGGGGGCTTGAGAACTCCCACAGGCCCGAAACACAGCAGGGAGCGGAGGGCAAGCTCTCCCGGGCACACACGGCCACATCAGCATGTCCAGTCCTTCCAGTTTGCCCAGCGCCGTGCGTGCTGCTGATGTAGGAGGTGCTGAGCACCACAGCACCTCGCTGGAATCCTGACATCTCTCTTTATCAGCTATTTGATCTCAGGCAAGGGACTCAACTTTTTGTGCCTCAGTTCCTCACCCATAAAAGGAGGGCTACTTATTGGGTGGTTGTGGGATCAGATGTTAGTTCACATGACATGCTTGGAGCTGTGCCTGCTGCATGGGAGGCGCTCAGGATCAGGTATCAGTGGTCATCCCTGCAGCTCATCCTCACTACCACCCTATGGAGTAGGCGTTCTGAGCATGTGCACGAGAAGACAGAAGCGCAGAGAGGGTGAATAACACGTCCAAAGTCACACCAGTGGTAAATGGTATAGAGCCAGAGGCTCAGAAAGTGAATCTGGAATGATGTTCTTTATTTCTGGCAGGATCTTTAACTCTGTGTGACCATGGGAAGGATGCCCCATGTGTGGGATTTGGAAGATGCTCAAGGGCGCTTGTGACTCCATGTTTGTACGTCCCTCTGGGCACGTGACCCGACCGTAACCTCTTTCTCAGCAAGGTCAGAATCTGTCAAGGCAATGGGCACAAGTGGAAAGAAGAGAGACTTGGAATTAGGGGTCCCATGTTGTCCCAGCTCGGCCCTGAACCAGCTGGGTGATTTTGAGCCAGTCAGTTTACTTCTCTGGATCTCGGCTTCCCCTCCACAATGGAGAGAGCAAAAACCAATCTGAGAAATGTTTCTGGGATTCTTTATGGGATAGCTGAGCACATGCAGTGAGAGAGGGGATCGCATGTCTCCCCAGGGGTTCCCGAGTTACCATGCCACCTGGTAGAAGAAGTTGATACAGGAACATGGACCAAACGTCCCACATGGGACGAGGGTCCCAATGTCATCCCATTTGGGACGACCTTGCTCCGCCCATATACCTGCCATCAGGAGACATGCTCAAGTGCAGCAAAACATCCAGTTCCTTGGCCTGGCCTTCAAGTTCTTTCTCCACCTGCCTCCAACCAGCCTTTCCTGCCTCACACCTCGCCATTGCTTCACCCAGTGACAGGGACCTTCACCCCAGGCCCTGGGACCACACACAGTTCCTGAAGCCACCACATGCTTCTGGCCTCTCCCCTCCCCCCGTCTTGCAGATGCTTTCCTCTCTGCTTGGAATGTTCTTGCTTGCTTGGTCATCTCGCACATCTCATTCTTCAGGATACAGCTGGAATCACCTCCTCCGGGAAGCCCTCCACAAATTGTTCAATCTTTCTTCAGTGTTTTCAGGACCTTGTTCTGTTAGTTCTGCTACAACTCTTATCAAGAGCATTATTATTGGCTGCTTCTGCCCACCAGGCCTGGCCCACTGCAGCCTTGAGTTGACAGGAAGGCAGGAAGTACTTATGTCGTGTGTAAACTTGGGTGCATTACTGGGCCTGTTTCCTCACCTGTGAAGTGGGGTTGACAGGATCTAATTTAGATGAAATAATACAGGGAAGGCACTCAGGGCATAATGACCATCTCTGGATCTGTTACAGTGGACCTTGGCAAATGTGGAGGGAATCAATGAATAGTCCTTGTGAGAGTTTAAAAAAAAAGGATAATGAGCATCCATTGAGCGTTTTCAATGCATTAGGAAGGCACAGAGATCAGAGCTTAACATGAATTATCTCCTTTAAGCCTCTTAACAACCCTTTAATGGAGGAACTATCATTGGCCCCATTTCACGGATGAGTAAAGTGAGGCTTCAGCTGTTGAGTACCTTGACGAAGGCTGCCTAGCTAGCAGGAGCTGGAATTCACAGCTGATCAATGCGGAATGAATGACTCACTTGGGGTATGGGCTGGGAGGACAACTAATCTGCATCTTGTCATTAAAATGTTTTAGAGCTGGAGGTTCTTAAAGATAACTTAGCCCTGAAGTTCTTAGCTTGGAGGGGGGCATGGATGGGGAGACCGACAGGCTCCTGAACCAAACAGATAAGATCTCCATCACACCCACTGGCTTCCCCACCCTCCATCTCCTGCCATCCTCCCACCTCACCCCAGTCCCAGAGCTGCCAAGCTTGTCCTCTCTTGGTCCTCACCAGACCCCTCCAGAAGTCTCCACAGTCACTGGGAATGTCCCTATCCCCTACTCTGGGTGGAACAGAGCTGAGAGTTGGGGCCATTTCCTTCTTGGTTTGAGATGTTGGGAGAGGGGGGAGAGCGACTGCGTGAAGGAGACAGCCCGGCAGGTGGGCTTCTAATAATGACAAAGACAACAGTATCAAAGGCTAACATTTATTGAACACCTACTATGTGCCAGGCACTGACTGCCCTAACCACGGGACACATATAACCGCTTTTTATTCTCACAACTCTCCCAGGTAAGTTCTGTTACGAGCGTCATGTGACACACGAGGGAACTGAGGCCCAGAGAAGTGAGGAGACTTGCCCAAGGCCAGGCAGCTGGGAAGTCAGTGCCAGAGGCTTCATCATGCTGGCTAGGTGTCCTCGGACAGGCCACAGCCACTTCTCTGGGTGGTCTTCTCCACCTGTTACCTGCAGGGCCCCACCTCGTGGTTTCTCCGTACAGTGTCCTAGCACACAGTAGGCGCTTAGTAAATGAACAGCCTTCCTTCTCTCAGCTCCAGAGGGGGAAACCTGGGAGGCGGACACCTCAGCAGCACCCTCCCTCCAGGGTTCTTCCCCTAGCCAGGAGTGAGTAGGCGGCCCCTTCTCCACCCAGCAACGGCGCCATCTCCCCCGCCATCCCGAGAGCCGCGCAGTCGCCCCGATCTTGCTGCAGTTTTAACGACGTTGCTGGTTAATTCCCACAGGTCTGGGCAAAAGCTGCACCACCCCCCTTCGGTGGGGCGTTGGGAGGGGGCGTCGGGGAGTCCATCCCCCTACAACTCCCTCCTCCTGTCCGGCTGCCCTGGGAGGGTGTGAGGGCTGGGGAAAGGGGTGAACCGGGGAAATACTTCGTCCTGGGGCCCTGTTCGACCCTTGGTGGCCCGGGGGCGCGCTCCAACCGCGGGGCCGGGGGCTAGGAGGCCTGGGCCTCGTCGTCCGCGCGGTGGCCCGCGTAGAGAGCGGCCAGGGGCCGAAAGCGCGGGCCCCAGGCGCTGAGATAAGCGAAGTCCTGCTCGGAGCCCGAGGAGCCGCTGTGCAGCGAGCTGAGCGAGGCGGCCGGCGAGTCCGCGCCTTCGAAGGCGTAGGTCTGGAAGGCGTCGTAGGGCGGCACCGACAGGTCCCCGTCCGCGAGCGCCACCTTGCGGCTGATGAAGTCCCTGAACACTGAGAAGTCCGGCTCCGGGCTGGGTGGCCCCTGCGGGAGCGAGTGGCGCTCCGAGGGCAGGTGGGCCTGCGGGGGGCTCCCAGCGCCCCCGCTCCCGCCCGGGACCCCGCCGCCGCCACCCCCGTCGCTGCTCTTGAGCTCGCCGCCAAAGTCGTAGAGGCTCCGCAGCGCCGACATATCGTAGGCCTCAGTGTCCTGCTCGCCGCCTCCCTCATCGTTGTATTTGATGACGTTGTCCCGCATGTCCTCGTCCTCGTCTGAGCTCAGGTGGCTCTTGTGATGGCGCCTGAGGGTGAGGATCAGCAGCACCAGCACTGTGGGGAAGACAGAAGGGTCGAGTGAGGGCCGAACCCCGCCCAGGACATTCCAGGGACACCCCTCCACCCTTCACACAGAGCGACAGTGGCTCAGCCTAACCGCTGGTGCAAATTTCCCAGATTTCTGTGCAAAAAGGTGTTTCCTACAGTCAAAAAAGCACTGGCTCTATGGATAGATAGTGAGCTACCCATCTTGGGAGGTGTGAAAATCGAGGCTGGACCACCGTGCTGCGCTGGCAGTACAGATGGCATTGTTTTTTGTTTGTTTGTTTGTTTGTTTGTTTGGCAGCGTTAAGAGATTTCATGGGTGCTGGGGGGCTAGATCCAATCTCTGATGTCTCCATCCCCAACTCTATGAAGAGATACAACCTAGTCTGGGGGGGGGCAAAGGGGGCACCTGAGGGGCTGATGGGGCTGGGGGAATGAAAGATATCTTGAATCTGACTCCTCTTCTACCTTCGCTCTCTGTCTGTTCCAGAAGTCCTGAGCATCTGCTTAGCCCTCTGGGTCTCAGGTCAACATGTCCCCTGCAGGAGCTCGCACCCCTCCTCTGCCCCCAAGAGCTCCAGGCTAGGTTCAGTGCTTTCACCTCCAAGCTGCCCTGCTGAGGAGTTCCTTTCTCTGTCATACGGGTTCTCAGGGCGCAGTTGTTGGACCCCCAGTAGCAGCATCTCCTGGGAACTTGCTAGAAATGTGACTTCTCAGATCCTGTCCCAGATCTACTGGCAGTCTTGATGAAACCTTCAGGTGATGCCCAGACAGCTCAGGTTTTTGAACCACAGCTTCCCCCACCCCCAAACACGCACTCTAACTCCCCCTCGGGGCCCCGCGGAGTGTTCCCCTAGCTCAGTGCCTGGCAGACAGGAAGCCCTTGAAGCGTTCTCTTTGAGTGAATGAGTGACTAAAGAGGTGGATGGAGACGTGGTGAGTGTAAGGATGAAGAATGAGAGCATCGCTCCTTTGCTTTCCGCGCTTGACTTCCAGGACTCCACGTTCTCTCCTCCTGCCTCGCGGCTCACTCATTCTCCGCCTTCTAAGCGGCTTCTCCTCGCCTGTCCAACCCCTACCCCTTGACGTGAGCCATCCCCGGATTTGGTCCCGGGGGCCGTGCATCCACACCCCTCTGTGGGTGCTAACCTGCAGTCCGTTTGGAGGCTGGCCACGCCCACATCTCAGTCTCCGATTGGGGTTACTTCTCCCCCGAAATCTAGACCATCGTCCAGTTTCCTCCTCAGCAAGTCCTCTGGGCCGACCAAGAGAATCTCACACTGAACATGTCCATACTTCAAATAATCTTTCCCCTTCCCCGCTCTCATTGCCCCCCATCTCCGTGATGGCAACCCTAGCTTTGTGGGGGTTTTTGTTGTCGCGGATGGATCCGAGTGTCCGCATTAGTTTAGCATGCGGGGCGGGAGGGGGGCTCTGGATGGATAACTAAGGACCTGATGAACCATTGAGAGAATTAAATGGGTAGGTGAGTGGGTGGATGGAGACACGTGCTGGGTACCATGCCAGGCACTGGATTCTTCTTGTTGCTCCTAACATCTCCAACGCGGCCAGCGGCAGCAGAGCCAGCTGTTAGGGCCACGGGGCGGGTTCCAGCCCACGACCTAACAAGGTGCAGGGAAGGGGGTGGGGCCCGGGTACAGGTCCGGAGGGAGGGAGGGAAGGTGTCAAGAGAGAAGTGGGAAAGATGGATGGACAGCTTTCAGAGCAGAGGCTGGGAGCTGGGGAGGGGGAGGCCCGAGAGAGCAGATGGTGGGGAGTACGGGCGGCGGGCAACAGATGTGCCAGGCCTGATCAGCGATTCCGCCCGTCACCTTTAGAGCACTCGTGTGCACTTTCTTCGTTTGTGGGCAATTAGGCAGAAATTTGTTTGCACTGCCTCGGAAAATGAAACCGCTGTAAAATGCACCCTCTGGAAAAAGGGTTTCTGAGCCATGGGCTCAGGAAGGGAGGGAAGCGGGGGCCCAGGCCCCGCAGGTAGGAGGAGCCTGTCCAGGGCCTCTGCAGAGCCCCAGGAGGTGTGGCTTGGCCACTGGTAGGTTCTGGGTGGGACGGGCAGTGGCCACCACGCCAAGGGCAGGAGGAGGCGTCTGACATCTCCCAGGGAACTGAGCAGAACTGCTCTCTGCAATCTGGACCGTGCTTGGATTCCCTGAGCTTTGGCCGCTAAAGTCCAGCAGCCAGAGCTGAGGTGAGGCCTTTCTGCTGTGGCAGTGGGAGGTGGCATGATGGCCACTGGAATCCAGCTCAGTTCCTAGAACATGACCTCTTCACTGGTGACACTTTGTGGGTTTGACTGGCTGCCAATTGGGTCGCTACCAGAGTAGGTTTTGCCTCCCCAAATGTCCTAAGATTTTGCCCCAGCTGCCCTCAGGTTTTACCCCAGCTGAGATTCATTACATGCTTTAGTTAAAGGGAACACAAGGTGAGGAGGCCTGATTTTAAGTCGGAAGAATATGTACCCTTATGCAAGTCACTTTGCCCCAGGGAGCCTCACTTTCCTCCTCTGAAAAATGGGGATGATACACCTTGCTATGTGGTTGTGAGGCTCACAAGAGCCCTTTTTCACTAAAAGGATTTTACTAGAAGTCCTACATAGAACATAGAACAGGACAGTGGACACGAGAGAATTTTTTAATAATATGCTTGTTTTTAAAATTTTAGGGAGTGCTTGGGCTGTGTACAGGTTCACCAGCCTGCAAGGAGTCTCAGGTGGGCTGACACTTCCTGGAGTTGGCAGCTGGGCTGCTCCATCCTCAGAAAACTTATCCCGGGACCTACCTCATAGAACTCGGACATTATTTGGGCTGCCCTTCCTGGTGGGGGAGGGAAGCTGAGGCCCCATGGCAGTTGCCAGGGCCCCAGGCTGAAGGCCAGTGGGGCCGTGGCGAGGCTCTGGGTGGACTCACCGACCAGGATGAGGACACAGACCAGGAGGGCGATGAGGGCGCCGGGGCTGAGGGTGGCGGCCATGACGAAGGCCGTGGTGTTGCAGGACTGGATGGCACCCGAGCTGTCACAGCCGCAGATACGGATCGTGAGCGTGCCCGTGCTGCTCAGCGTCGGCGGCCCGCTGTCCACCACCAGGATGGGCAGGAAGAACACATCCTGCTCCTGCCGGTTGAAGCCCAGGTGCTGCGTGTGCACGGCAGCCGTGTTGTCTGCTCCAGAAAAAAGGGGGTGGCGTAAGACGCGGGGGCCCCTGGTCAGCCTCCCCTGTCCTTCTGATGCCACCTTGGGATTTGCCTCCCTCTGCCCCAAGCTCCTGCCTCCCAGGTGATCCATGGCTCTACTTGCCGACCTCTGCAGCTTCGGCCCCCAGCTGCCTGAGAATCCTGTTCCCAGCCATAGAGCACACAGTTCTGTCCTTAGCTGTCACAAGATGCTATTCCCAGTTGCCTCAAGATCCTGTTTTCAGCTATTCCAAGGTTTTGTCCCCAGCTGTGCCAAGGTCCTGTCTCCAGCTTTTCCAAGATTCTGTCCCCGGCTGGGCCAAGGTCCTGTCCCCAGCTATGTTAATATTTTTCCTCATTCATCTCAACAACCTTCTTTTGTTCCACCCCAGCTACTCAATGCGCCCTGACCCGGGGTCCTGGGGTCCTTGGGTTGTGGCTTACTGGGCTCTGACAGGTCCTGGGTTACAGAGAAGACAGAATGTCCTCTCTGGCACCCGGCTTTGGCTGGGGGACTTTCTGTCGGGAGTCTCAGAGGCTGAGCCTGGAGGGTGGGGGGCATGGCCCCTTGGACCTGACGAGGGGACCGGAGTGCACCAAGGTCTCCTTTCTGCATGTGTGACCAGAGCAGACAGTGAACTAACACAAGTCAGACTCATTACACTACTTAAGCAGTTGCTGGGAATGCCAGGCAGGACTCCAGTGGCTCTCTGGTCTTGGAGCATGGGTTTCCGAGATAGGAAGTTCCCCTGCCCTTCCTGCCTCTCCCTCCTTCTCCTGGATGGGTCAGGCCAGCCCTGAGCCTCTGTCATTTTGGTGGCTGCCAGTGTGGAGGCCCACACTCAGAGCCACGCTGGCTTCTGCCCCTCCCCTTCACAGCCAGCCCTACACAAGGGGGCCCTGCCTTCTGCATGGGTCCAGGCTTCCCTCCTGAGTCCTTCTCCTGCACTCACAGCCTGCCGGCTGGTCTCTCTGACCTCAGACTGTGGCAGTCTGGGATCCTTCCCCAGCTCTGTGGCCCCTGTCAGCCCAGTTCAGTGCCTGGCCTCCCCCAAATGTGGACACAATGCAGGAGAAAAGACCTGACCTGTGGCCTTGAACACATCTGGGATGCGAATTAGGGGTCCAGCTCAAATAAGACTGGTCATGGGTTGAAGCTCCTGTGATGGTATCATGAGGTTTCTTGATATTATTCTATCTACTTTTACACACATTTGAAAATCTCCATTCAAATGTTAAAAAAAAAAAAAAGTCATGCCGAGTCCATCCTTTACTAGCTTGGGAGCTCACTTAGCTTCTATGGACCTCAGTTTTCTCATCTGTAACTGAGGAAAATCATCGCACATCAGTGTGAGGATTACATGGTGAAATTCATGCCCAACCCTCAGAATAGGTCCCAGCCCCCTGAAGTTCTCCATAAATGCTGGCTGTTCTTTCATCCATGCCCCACCCCCGTGTTCCCTGCGCTGCGCCCTGAGCCTGCCCTCCACATAGGCTGCCCTGCCTCTACTCCCCACGTTCCCACTAGCGGGAACACCCTCTCCACCTTCCTGCCTGGGCAAATTCCTCATCTGTCATGCTCCAGCTAAATGTCACCTCCTTTCTGTGGCCTCCTTTCTCTGCTTCCCTGGAAAGGAAGGATTTATGGCATCCCCCTCCCTGTCCTGACTGTGCGGGTGCCACGCACACTTCTGCTGTCATGTTGTCACGCTGTGTTAGGTCACCTGGGCCTGTCTCTGTCCTGGCACCAAGCCAGATGCGATGAAAAACTCTTGAATGAATGGCAAATTTGGGGGTAACTGATGGACTCGGGTCAGCTCCTCAAGCTCTGGCTTCCACTCCAGCCTGCCTATCAGAGGGTAAGTCAACCCCGGGCTGTGAAAGCATCTGCCTTCTTGAGGGGAGGAAGGGAGACTCGAGAGCAAGATGGGGAAAAGGGGAATGATGTGATCTGCACTCACTGCACGCTTTCTATACACCAAGGACTATGTGGATGCTTTAAATGTATAGTAATATTTAATTGTCCCAACCACCAAGAATTGTGACATTATTTCCATTTTATACATGTAGAGGTTGAGGTTCAGAGGGAGGTGACTTGTCTGTATTTATCCAGTGAATTGGTGATATTGGTATTTTTCCTATCTACCCATAAAATCATCCATATATCCATCTCTCATCCATCCATCCATCTATCCATCCATCCACCTATTCACCCATCCCCCCATCCAAGCATCCATCCATCCTCCGTGCACCCATCCCTGCATCCATCTATCCACCCGTTCACCCATCCATTCTCCATCCATACATCCATCTATCCTCCATCCATCCATCCATCCATCCATCATCCATCCATCCATCCATTCATCTTCCACCCAGCCATCCAATAAATCTTTACTGAGTAGCTACTATATTCTAGGCACTGTACTAGTCACAGGAAGAAAAACAGTGGAGAGCTAAACCAACCATAGTCCTGGATGTGAGCTTATACTCTAATGTGAGAGACAAATGTTAATTGAATAAACCCACAGTTGAGTCTACAATTACAAACCATGGTGAGTACGAAGAAGGAAAACACAGGAAGAGCACTTAAAAGAGGACCTGACTTAGTCTGAGAGGTCAGGGAGATCTTCTTGGAAGAAGTGATATTACTGTTGAGTCCTGAATGAGTTTAAGGAGTGGGGACAGCTGATGCAAAGGCCTTGAGGTTGGAGAAGCATAATATACTCAAGGAACTAAAGCAGAGCTTCGTGACTGGAGGGATGAAGGTGACGGCTAGAGTGAGTCAAGGTCAGACGGAAGGGGGGCAGGATGGGGCAGGAGTCATCATGGAAAGTCTTAGAGGCCATAGTAAAGAATTGAGGTTATTTTCTTAAAAGCAACGGCAGACTGCTGATTGGTGGGTTTTAAGCAAAGAAGAGGCCAAGCGACATATCATCCATTCACACCCTCTGGATGTCAGAACTATCCTAGCCCCTGAAGCTAGAGCAGTGAACAAGACAGACATAGTCCCTGCCCTTGCTACGTCACCATTCTAGGCAAGGGCACTTCTAATCTAAAATACAAGAGTGGATGTGGAAGATGAGTTAGGAAGATATTGTGTGTGTTTTAGGTGTGAGAGGACAGTGGTAGTAGAGGAACGGAGAAGTAGACAGATTTGAAAAATGAGTGGCTGGCTCTGGCTCAGCCTCAAATTCCCAAGCAAGAACAGAGGAGGGGAGAGGAGATGAGGAGATGTTTGTTTCTCAGGGTTGCTGCCTTTGGCCACGGAGCCATATGTTCTGAGAGCTCTGGTCCCCGCCAGTCCTCCACCCGACAAACGGGAATCCCTGGGCTTCATCCCTGAACCTCCTGAGCCATCCTCCTGGGCGGCAGCTGGCGTCACCTGGAGACGCTGCTGGTCATGCCGGCCCCTTACCCCACCCGCCCAGGCAGGATCCGCGCCCAGCACTGTATCCATCCATCTGGCCTGACATACATCAGTGTCAATCCCTGGCTGCAAAAGCAATATTTATAAATCACGGCTCCAAACTGGCTACAAATGTGTACAAAGAAACAGATGGGTTGGGGTAGCTGTTTGTCACCCGGGATATTTATACGGCGAGGAGGAGGGGGCTTGGCAGGCCGTGGGAAGGGGCTAGGGGCTGGCGGAGGAGCCCTTCCACGGCTGTGCTGAGCTCAGCACACGCCGCCACCCTCGCTCCTGGAGCTCCTTCCAGGCGGTCACATGGGATGGGAGCACATGGCGGCTCCCTGTCCAACAGGCAGTTGGGACAGAACATCAGGCCCCTGGAGTTGGAAAGGTTCGTGAACTTGGTGAGGTCAAGGCTATTTGTATTTCCTGGGGCCAACTCAGGGTACTGCTGGAAAAATGTGTGGGCAAGGAACTACCAGTTGTTAAAATACTGAAATGCTTCCAAAAAGTTTAATTAGCTCTGACTCTGTGTGCCCCAAGTCCTTCTCTGCTGCTCTCAGACTTCCCCCATGCCCACCCCCAACTTTGACACAATCAAGCCACTAAGGGGGTAAATCCTGGCACAACGGGGGCTCCAGGGTCCTGCTCTGGGTTATTTATGGTCAGGGTTCCTTTCAGTTGGTTATCTGAGCTGCACTGGTTTTGAAATATTTTTAATATGACTCTGGGAAATACAGAGGGTCTGGCCTCAGAGGCCACTTCAGAGGCCTTTTGGAGGGAAGGATCTTGGGGGTGATCCCAGACCCGTTCCAGGGTCAGAGAGAACCAACATGACCTAATCTCCTAGTCATGGCATCCACTCTTTCCAACCACGCAGGCCTCCTGTTCCTTGAACACCCTAGGCCTGCTTTCACCTCAGGGCCTTTGCACTTGCTGTTCCCTCCACCTGGATCATTCTCAGTCCAGTTATCAGCATGGCTCACTCCCTAATTTCCTTTAGACTCATATTCACTATTGATCTCTTCAGAGAGGGATTGCAAGGCCCCCTTATTTAAAATAACTCCTATACTTGCTCTGCTTTATTTTCCTCCGTTTTATTTAAACACGTTTTATGGAACACCCACGATGTTAGGCACTTGAGGCCCGGCACTGAACAAAACCAAGTCTAGGCTCTTGTCAAGATTGCATTATCTACCCTCCAGCCACTTAGCATCCTCAACATATGATTCACTTGTTTAATTTCTACCTCCCCTCACCAGAATGTCACCTCCATGAGGGCAGGGATCTTGTCTTGTTTGCCACTGTATTTCAGGACCTAGAACAATGCTTTACGCACTGTGTTTCCGGAAATAATTACTGAATGAAGGAAATGATGTGTTCTAGGTGCGAACAATAACCTAGGTAGTCCTCATCTTGCTGGGGCCACCCAGCTGCCTCAGGGTGCAGGCCCTTTTAACCCATTTTACAGATGACAAAATGGAGGCTTAGGAGGTACAAAACTTGCCGGGGTTGCACAGAGAGCTCCCAGCTGAGCCTGGCCTGGGACCCAGAGCCCTCACTCTCAGTCCACGGACAACACCCCCCTTCACACACCCTGTTCGGGCCCAAAGGCCCAGACTTCAGCTTCTTGAGGAACTTGCTGGGGCACATCTCACAGTGGGATCAGCTCAGGCTGGGCAGAGCAGTCACTTTCAAGGTGGTGAGTGAGTGAAAGCAAGAAGCACATTGGATCTGAGACCACGGTGGGTTGGGATCCCAGCCTGCTACCGACTCCCCCGTATGGCTCGGGGTGGTCCCTTTCCTCCTCGGGTCTCTGTTACATCATGGATAAAACATGGGGAGGAGTAGAAAACCACTTCTGAGGGCGGTCGTGAGGATGCTAAGAGAAACATGAGTGGGATACAGCACTTTTTAAACTGAAGGGTGGGAGTGTGTACACGTGACTTATTTCAATCTTCAGTTAGACCAGGGGCTCTTTCCATCCAGGACTCTGGCCCACCCACTCCTCATCTGTTCCTTGTCTGTATCTTTCCATTCTCTTCTCTTGGGGTGCCCCCTCTCCACTTCACCAACTGCCCCCGGCCTGCTCTTCAGGGTTTGACCAGTGAGCTGCGAATAGCCCTAGCGTGACCCAGATTTTCCGTGTGATCTTGCACCCAACACTGGCCCTCTGGGTGCCTCAGTCTCTGCACTGGTACTACAGGAAGGGGAGAGGAGCCTAGGCCCCTCCCTCTGTGCATCCTAGGATTTGGCGGTTCAGAGGTAACTCACCTTGGATGTCAAGCAGGGAGAAGTGAGGGTTGCTGGGAGCTTCGGGCACCAGGCGGAAATAGAAGTGGTGCCCACCCTGAGGCTCATCTCTGTCCACCACACTGATGGTCTGGATAAGCTGAAGGGTGAGGACAGGGCAGGAAGCTGCTGTGAGGCTGAGCCCACTCTGGACCTGGGGAGAGGGTTTCCCGGCCAGTGTCAAGAACCCCCAGACCCCAGACCCTCCATGCACCTGTCCTGGCTTGGCGTCCTCACACACGGCTGCCTCGTAGGGAGTGGCCAGCTCTGGGGGATTGTCATTCACATCCAGGATTCGGATCCTTAGGGATGCCCGAGAGAGCTGGGCGTGATTGTCTGCAGGGAGAGCACAGAAGCGGGGTGAGAGTGTGCATCGAGTGTGAGGTCCAGACAAGCCCCAACCTGCCGTGAGGACAAGGCGAGGCAGTGGGGTCACACTGACAGACCCGTGGGTTGATCCAGCAGGTAATAGGATGAGGAACGAGGACATCTGGCATGAATGGGTCAGCACCACCAGCACTAGCTCATTACTGTCAGCATCACTGCTAGTGTCACCACCACTGACATCATCGTTGGCACCACCACCACCATAATCCCCAGTGCCACCCAGCACCATCGTCAACACCATCCCCGCCACTACTTTCACCAGGACCGTCACCAGTTCTGTTACCGCTACCCTCATTAGCATCATCCCTGCACAAACAGAACCACCAGTACCACCATCACTAACCTGCTGGCCTCACCATTAGACCACCACCACTGTGACCATCGCCGTTGGAATCATGGCATCCTCATGGCCCTACCCAAGGCACTGCCCTCCTCATCTTGGCTATCACACACACAAAGGCCATCGCTGTTGATGCCCTTACCACCACCACCATCACCAATGTCACCACCATCAACACCACCCATGCAGTCACCGTCTCCACCACAACCACAATTACCTGCCCCACCCTTCTACCATTACCCTCACCATGAATGCTCACATCACCGTCACCTTGCTACCCTCACCTCCCACCTCCAGCAACATGATCATCACCCCTGTTGTCATATGCCATCCCATCCTCAACATCCCATCACTGTCAAGTGCACAGAACGCACCCGGAGCATCCACATCCATTATTTCAGGTATTCACTGGAAATCCTGTGCTTGGGCTCAATTTCTATCCCCACATTACAGAAGAGAAACAAAGCATGAGAAACTTTAAAGAACTGGTCAGCAGGCAACTGGACTCTCAGACCTCTGTACTTTTAAGACTTGATCCCGAGAGGACAACACCTGTCCACTGGATGTAGGTCATGGCCAGGGTCTTCAGCAAAACTATGACACCCCCACCTGTGATGAGGTGGGGTCTCTGATGTATTAATCCCCGGGTTCCCAGCATTTGTGGGACATGGCACAGAGTAGGTTCTACTACATTTGTTGAATGCATGGATGAAGACTGGAAGAACATAGATGGAAAGAGGTTTGAGTTCCAGGCATGGCTCTGTCCTTGACCCAGTGCTTGGTCCTCCCTCCCTGAGATCCCTTTCCACATCTGGAAAATGAGAAGAGCATAGTGATTAAGAGTCAGGTCTCTGAGCCAAGTTGTTCTGATCTCAACTTTGCCAGTCAGTAGCTGTGTAGTCTATGCCAGGTCACTTGGCCTCTCTGTGCCTCTGCTTTCTCACTAGCAACAGGGAGCTACTAGGAATAGGTTGGTTAAGACGACAGATTGAGTTACTATCTGTAAAGCATTTTTAAACTGTGTATATATCTATTAAAGTTTTAAAAATTCCTTTTTTATTATTTATTTATTCGACAGAGAGAGAGATCACAAGTAGGCAGAGAGGCAGGCAGAGAGAGAGGAGGAAGCAGGCTTCCTGCTGAGCAGAGAGCCCGATGCGGGCCTTGATCCCAAGACCCCCGAGATCACGACCTGAGCTGAAGGCAGAGGCTTTAACCCCCTGAGCCACCTAGGCACCCAAAGTTTTAAAAATTACTTTAAAAAACCCACTGTGTATGTAACACAGCAAGGCTCTATAATGATTTGTTAAATAAACAGACATCTTTGGGCACCACTCTACCTTGGGCCCAGGTCATGACCTCAGGGTCCTGGGATTGAGTCCCACATCGGGCTCCCTGCTCAGCAGGAAGCCTGCTTCTCCCTCTCTTACTCACCCTGCTTGTGTTTCCTCTCTCACTGTGTTTCTCTTCATTAAATAAATAAATAAATAAATAAATAAAATTTTAATAAAAAAAGAAAAAAGAAAAGAAACAGACATCCTTGAAGGGTCCATTCAGCAATGACATCAAGTGATTGAAGGATACCTCGTCCCAGCCTGCCCTCTCTGAGCAGCACCCTGAATGTTGGCCTTTTCCCTTGTTACCTGGACCTCTTGGGTGCTCATTGGTGCCCTGCTCTCAGCTATCTTAGTCGCGAGTTTGTTACTGACAAGCTCTATCTACCAGCGCCCTCCAAGGACTAGGAGAGGAAGCCGAGATGGCTTCCAGGCAGAGTGGCTGGCGGTCTGGCCTGGCTGGCAGGGAGCTTTTTGGGGGCAGCCTGGAAGCTTCCAAGCAGCCGGGAACCCTGTGAGTTCTTGGGGGGCGGTAGCGGGGCTGGTTGGCTGCCTCTTTCTCTGAACTCAGGGGCCACTGCGGGCCAACTGCAGCTGCTCGTGTGTTGATAAAGAGAAATGGGATTGGAAGACAGGTGCAGCCCCCTCTTGGGGTCAGGGTAAGGAGGGGGGCCGAGTCCTTAATTAACACAGACCCTAACCCTTCTCTGGAGCTCCCCTTAGCCAGGGGCACCTTATCTTTTCAGCTCACCCAGATCTGTGGCTTCAGTGATTAGAGGGGGCTTTTCTGGGGGCGGGAGATCGGAGTCGTGACTGGGAATGCCGGGCAAGCCGTTATTTTTAAGAGTGTGTTGCTGGAGAACTTAAACAGACAGAAGGCGGGTGCATTTGGGAGGAAGGGAGGTGGGGAGGGTGAGGCTCGCTGCCAGGACCAGGCACCTCTCTCCCGGCTGAGGCAGAGAGACGGGATGCAGGGGCCTATACACCATGCAGAAGGGCGACCCCAGGCAGGGCCAGCCCCTCTGAGGGGGACATGCTGCAGGAGGCCGAGTCCACTGCCAGCGAGACCCTCACTGTTGAGCCATGCCTTTGTGAACTGTTGGGTCTCTTCTGGCTGCTCTTTTTTTTTTTTTTTTTTATCCCTAGCTTTATTGAGATAGAACTGCCAAATAATATGGTGTAAGATTAAGGTGTGCAATGTGATGATTTTATACATATATACACTGTGAGCTGTTTCCCATAATCAGGTTAGCTAACACATCCTTCACCTCACATAATCACCTTTTTGTCATTGTCCTGTCTCCTCTTTTATTATTTTATTTTTTGGGGGGGAGGTGTAGGGCCAAGGGAGAGGGAGAGAGAGAAACTGAAGCAGGTTTCTCGCTCAGCAGAGTTTGACGTGGGGCTCGATCTTATGACCCCGAGATCATGACCTGAGCTGAAAACAAGAGTCAGGCGCCTAACCAACTGAGCCACCCAGATGCTCCCTTACCTCCTTTTAAAAAATGTTATAGGTCACCTCCTGGGAAAGCCTGAACTCTCTGGCATGACTGTGCATCCTGGGTCCCGAGGATGGGGCAGCTGAGTGAGCAGGGGAGGGGTGTGCTTCTGTGTTACACAGCTGATCCTAGAGACCCATGAATTTCGGCCTAGCCTGGAACCCCCAGGGCCTGTGTGCCCATCACATCACAGCGGCCTCCAGCTGGGCTGCACATTAGAATCACCTGAGAAGACTTTAAAACACACTGATGCCCAAGGCTTGGTCACGGAGGTTTTTTAATGGCTGTAGGAATCTAGTGTGTGGCAAGCGCTGCCAACCACTGGCAGGTGGAGCAGTCCAACCTGTTATCTCACTTCTGGTGGATTTCCTCTAAACCCCTCCTGATCACAGTTAGCAGCATTTGTGATCACTGCTAATAATTAATTCATAAGTTTACCACCTTAAATGTTTCTGGGATAAAACAAAGACTCCATCAGTTACTTAGTCTTCACCCCTGCACAAGACCCTCCAATTGATAATACACTTTCTTATCTATGACCTCATTTGATCCTCAAAACAATGGGTCTTGTTAAACCCATTACATAGATGAGAAAACTGAGGCCCAGTGAGGGCCAGGACCTTAACCAGAACCACAAGGGAGTCAGCGCAGAACTGGGTTGGGTCCTGGGTCTCCTGCCTCTACGGCCAGTGCTTGGTCTAGATCCAAGGCCCCCAGGCCCTCCCACTGCCTGGGGATCTGTCCATCCAGCACCAACTACTGCTCGGACTCAGATCCCAGCGGCCCTTCACTGATGCCCAGCTGCAGGCGCCCTCTCCTGGGGCTGGGTCCCTCATGGGTCCCAACCCCCCTCTTGGCATCTCAGTTCAGCTGACTGACATGCAAATTAGTTTAATTATTTCTTCTTCTAAAATAAATTATATTTTGCAGTAGCTGCAGTATGTTGTGTCAGGCAAAATTGCATTCAATATTTTTAAACTAATTGATGCAGCCTTGAGGAAGGCTGATTGACAGCCCAGAGCTGAGCACGCCTGCAGCCTTAACCGGTTCCTGGATGAAAATTAAACATGCTTCGGCCTGGGGCTCCTTCCCTGAGCAAACTTGCTAGGAATCCAGGAAGGTGGCAGGTGAAGCTCTGGGGACCAGGGGGCCGAGGAGGTGGGCTGTTCAATGGGCGCCTCTGGAAGAGACTGGACTGGGGGCGGAAGCACAGCTGTGTGCCGTGGGCAGGTCGCTTACCTTCTCTGGGCCTCGGAGTCCCTGATGCATAAAGGACAGGGGATTGGACTGAGCCATTTGGAGCTGAGGCTTCTGGGTTTTGCTGACAATTATGAATTGAGCACCTCCTTTGTGCCAAGGACAGAAAAGCAAGACCTGCACAGTCTCTCAGTCTAGCGGCGGGGACAGGCCGTACTCGGGCCTCAGGTAAGAGCTAAGAGAGAAATGTTCAGGAGCAGGGTGGGTGCCGGGATATTCTCTATGGAGCGACCTCTAGATTGAGATCCGACTAGGAAGGAATTAGGTGATGGGGATGGGAGGGAGAGAGTGCCTGGGGAATGGGAACAGCATATGCAAACACCCAGAGGAGAATAGGAGGAGGTTGTCTATAATGAGAATCTGGACCTCAGCCCCTGGCAGGTACTCACCTGGTACCTGAACCAAATTGGATTTGGAGGGCTGGGGAACGCTGGGAAGGGAAGAGGAAATGGGAGCTGGCCTGGTGACTCTGTTAAGGGCACTCCTAGGAATGTGCTCCTTCCCAGAAAGACATCAGCAAACACTTACGGAGCATGCGCTGTGGGCCAGGGTCTGTGCTGCCCCCATTTCATCCCATCAACCGCTGTGGGAGGTGGAGACTAGTATTATTGACATTTTACTGAGGAGGAAACCCACTCAGAGAAGTAACGAACTTGCCCAATGTCTCACAGGGGACAAATGGTCAAACTGGGACTCGAACCCGGGTCTGGTTCCAAAGGCAGAGTTTCTAATCATCAGGTGGTACTGCCTTTCTTGCCATCTTTAGCAGTCAGTTCTATCTGCCCCAATGTCCTAAACAAATGTCTCTGCCTCCTCCTGGAAGCTTTCTCTGACTACCTCCATCCTGGGGCATACATCAGAGTACAAGGCCAAGTCTGACATACCCACAGGCTGCACGTCATCTTCCAGCTATCTCCCTGGCCTTATCCTCACCCCTCTCTTGAGCTCTGCTCCAAGTTTGTTCCATTCTCTCCTTCAGATCTTTGCCCAGATGCCTTTTCAGAGAGCCTCCCCTGATGACCTTCTTTAAATGTGTCCCTTGACATCCCACCAGACACCCCTTTCCCTGCTTTCTCTCCATAACACTTACCCAACAGCCCCTAAGGCTTTACTTACTTAACTTGCTCATCACCTGCCTCCCCCACTAGAAAGTAAGCAGAATTTCTATTTTGTTTACTGGTGTATGCATGACACATAGTAGGTGCTTAATAAAGATTCAAATGAATGGATTTCATGGTGTGTGGCATCCCTGACTATGCCCCAGGGAGAGACCAAGACCTCTTCGGATGGACTGATTCTGTGGGGGCTACACCCTCTCCAGAGTCCCTCCATGTGGGAATGAGTCAAGCTGTGTGATACTGTTCCTACCTCTCTCTTGGGACTAAGGTTTTCCCATCAGTAAAACATCAGGAGAGGGAGAGAGAGAGAGAGAGAAGCCCAGAGACAAGGAAGCAAGGGAGGTTGCAAGAGTGAGAGTGAGAAGGGGGGCGTGGAGGAGGGACTGGTGGAGAAAGGAACAGGGGCGGGGGAGGAAGAGAGCTGGGGAGGATGCTCAAAGGCACCTCCTTCCCACTCACTTGCAGTGGAGGGTGGGCAGCGGGGCCGGACCCTCTTCTCCAGGCCCCCCCATCCCCTCCCCTTCCCGAGAGAATTATATTGCACCCAGACACCAGGCTCTGATTAGAGCTGGCCAGCTGGGCAGGAAGATTTATCATCCCAATTACCCGCCGGCCGAGACAGGCGGGCAGGCCAGTGAGGGAGCTGGGTGAGCAAGTGGGGGCGCTCCAGGGGAGGGGTGTCAGGGTTGTCAGAAGTGGGCTCCTTACACCCCCTGCCCTGTCCCTGCTCACCTTTAGTGGAAGCAGGAGGTTTGGCCACACTTTTCTGTCTCAGGAATTTGATGATCTCTTTAGCGTCCCAGGCTTTGACTTTGTTGGGCGGGGGGCGATGTGCAGTCCTCCAAAGGGTAAGGGAGGACTTTGGGGTGAATCAGGGACTCTGGAATGGGGGCAGGAGAAGGTTTTCCTTCCTAGGCTGAGCTAGTCCTGATGTTATGGGCTGTCCTCTGGAGACCCAGGGGACATGACAAAAGCTTTATTCCAGTCAGCCTCTGTTGGGTACTCAGGGGGCATAGGATTCTGGGAGTTACCCCAGTCCAAGAGGGGCCCAGGCCTGATTCACACACCTCTGGTGATGGGGAGTTCAGTGCATCTTGAAGCAGCCCCTTCCATGCAGTGCTGTGCCAAGCCTCTTCCCCAGACGGCACTGAGCTTCGCTGCCCGTCCTAGCCCTGCTCTGACACCCCCAGCTCATGTCCAAGCCTGAGGCTTCACAACAGCCTCCCATGTGTCCTCCAGGCCAGACCCCTCCTGTTCACCCTTGAGCCCAAGTGAACATTGGGACTGCACATCTAACCATGTCACTCTTCTGCTCAAAGACCTGCCTTGATTCCCCGTTGTCTCCAGGAGATGTCTGGTTCCTCAGAGAACATCCAAGGCCCTTCCTGTAGAGGAGCAGTGAGCGTGCATGCTCACCTCACCAGCTCTAGCTGTCCCCCATCCCAGCCTCCATTCCACCCCCCAAACTTCCCATTCTCAGGATGGCCAGTGGACTGTTGAGCTTCTGGGTCTTTCTGCCTTGAGCACCCAAAGCCCCTTTCCTCAGCCTTTGAGACCCAATTCAGATGTCCCCTCCTCTGGGAAAGATTTTTGGCCTCCTTCTCCTCTGGGTGGGCAAGTCCTGCTTGCTCCTCCTGAGGGCCTACTGCCCCCTTCTGCTCTGTGTTGTCACCGACTGTCGATGTGTCTCTCCCCTGCCGACCTGTGAGCTCCGAGGTCAGTGGCCAAGCCTTGCTTACACCAGATCCCTGCACCCAGCCCGGGATGGGTGGTGACCAGAGGCCCTCTGAAAACACTACCTGGGGGCAGACATGAGGGGGGCTGGGGGTGACCTTTTGGCAACTGAGTACTATGCCTCTCACCCCACTGCAAGCTCTCACCCCCACCCCTACCGTCCTCCTAAGGAGCACTGGACTGGGAGTCATAAAGCCTCACTGGTGGACTTGAGCAAGTTGCTTCCCTTCCTTGGGCTTAGTCTCAAAGCTATGAAGTGGGGGTGGGGGTGGGGACTGGAGTCCATCATCTCTGACATCCCTTCTCCTCTCGGACTTCTTCTCTGGCTATGGATCGTGAGTGACATGTGTCAGGAACCAGGCCAGTCACTTTACAAACACATATTCGAACGTACATAACATGAGACACTTTATACCCAACATTCGGTATGATATCTGGCTTCATACTGTAAGCTTCAAATAAATAGAAGCTGCTATTATTATAAAGATATCATAAAATTATTATCTTTACAGCCAGTAAACACGGTGCCATTTTACAGATAAGAAAAAGAAGGCAACGAGAGCTGTCCGAGCTCACACAACTGGAAACAGTGCAGCTGGTCCCCATTCTCGCCGTCATGCCTCCCTGATTTCCTAACTGGGTGGGCCAGCCCCTTTATCCATTCATTCAGTAAATATTTACTAAGTGCCTACTAAGTGTCAGGCTCAGTATGAATAGCACAAATGCGGATGAGACCCTGTCCTTGTGGAAGGTCCAGTTTCCTGGGGAGAAGAGATTAACTAAATACTTACATAAATACACATATAAATCATGACGCATGCTCCATGGTTTGCAGGAAAAACCGGGGTGCTGGAAGATGTACTTGGCCTGGGGTGACCCAGATGGGGAAGCTTCTTGCTAATCTCCTTAACTCTTTGCTGTTCCTGGTGGTTACAGACCTCCACGCCCACCACGCTCCAGACCAGCTGAGGGCCAGACAACCCTGGAGGAGGGGGGCTGGATTCTGCGGCCCCTGGCGCCCCACCCCAGCACTGGCCTTCCAAGTCTACACCCCCATCTCACTGAAGACTGTCCCTTTACAACTGCCCTTTCCACCGAAGGATTCAGACACAAATTGTACTTTAAATTCAATATCGGTCATTAATATTTCATGATTACAAAACGTTAAAGATAATGTCAGTGGAAGGAGCGTCCGCATGGGCAGAATGGATGACTCAGAAGTTCGCAGAGAGGGGAGCTGGCATACTAAGTGGCTGGAGAGTCTTTGAGGTAATCCAGTATGACAGCGGCGGCTCCCGACTGAGAGCAGCCTTCTCCAAGGTGCCCACCAAGCTCCGCCCCAGTGTATAAATATTTCCCCTCTGATTCTTGTCACCTCATGTTTGTTATGCCCACTATGACCCCACCAGCATCCTCTGTTTCTGAGGAAGCCAAATGGGTGCTTCAGCAGACTCACTGGCATTGCCCTTGGGGCTGGGGCAGGCTGCTGGGAAGTAGGAGGTCTGGGGGTGGAGCCTTGATCCTGTATGAATTTGCCCTGTGACCTTGGAACCATCGCTGTTCCTCCCCGAACCTTTATTTCCTCATCTGTAAAGTGGGGATAATAATTTTTCCCTTGTCTCACAGAAATGGTGAGAAGCTGGAGTGGATGGGTTATTTGTGACAATCCTGGATTCATGCCTGGCACTAAAGAAACATGACTTAAGGGGCATCTGGGTGAGAGCCAGGCTTTGGAGTCAGACAGGCTGGGGCTGGGAATTTGGGCAAAGGACTTCACTTCTTCAGACGTTGGGGATAAGGGCAGAACCAACACCTCTTAGATGGGAAGATTCAATGAGCAGGCACACTATTGTAAAATGCCTTGTGCAGAGTCGGTGCTGAAGTCAAGTGCTCAGAGTCAAGATCAATAGATACCACTAATTGAGCACTTATTAAGCACTAGGCAAGCTCTTTCCATTCACGATCCTATTGAATCTTCCCACTAGGTGTGAAGTCGGAGTCCCTTGTTTTCTCATTGATTAATACTTGGTGAGGGTTGGGCAGGGTTGTTGATTGCAGCACAGAGGGGTGGGTCTCTAGCCCAGTGATCAGTCTCCTTTCAGAGCCTTATCTTCCCCAGGTCGGTTGCTACACACTGGTGCGTGGGAGAGGGGCGAGGTTCAGATTGCGGAGAGGACCCCGGGAAGGGAGCTCACGTGCCCATGCTGCAGAGGGAGCTAGACAGACCTGCCCCAAATCCCAGCTCTGCCATTGCACATCCGTGGGCAAGTTTCCTCTCTGAGCCTCAGTCTTCCCATCAGTAAAGTGGGTGCTGACTGGTTATTGATCACGATTTGGTAAAGGTCTGCACTAGAAAGCCTCTAGCTCAGAATGTGGATGAGGTGAACACTGTAAAACGTTTCTTTCCACATTCTTTCTTCTGTGAAATGGCGGTGTATGCCACTCAAGCTGCTCTCTGCAAAGAGACCCACTAGGCGGATGCTTAACCCAAGCGTGGGACGTCATGCAGGGTAATAGGCTGTGGGGGAGCTGTATCTGTGGGCAGGGAGAGGCGTCATCTCTGCCCAGCAGTCAGGCCAGTCCCCCCTGGCTGCCCGGGGAGCAGGTTCAGGGAGGTAAGGAGGGGGAGCTTTCCTCCCCCTCCAGTCCAGCCGCCACTTCTTCTCCAGCCACCTTTGTTACATTCCTTTCATGCGGTGGAGGAGTGGATTCAAAGGCTCTGGAGCAGCAGGCACTGTGGTTTGAGCCAGCTTTGTATTTTCTTTTAAACTGAAGTTGAAAGAGACGGAGGGAACTTCAGCCTAGGGACTTCCTTGGCCCAGGGCAGGTGGAGCCTGCTAAGTGGGAGGGCAACAGCAGGGGGAGGAGGAGGAAGGCTGGCAGGGGGCTCACAGGGCCAGGAGGGGCTTGGGCACCCACCCACCCCAAAGTGTGCACAGGGGCAAGTATGAATGTCGCCCGCCCACCCACTCCCCCGCCCACCCACTCACCCGAGGTTCAGAGGCTCTGAGTCTCTCTGTTGTCATGACTGCTTATTGGCAGCGGTGCTGGCTCCTGGACCTTGAGGGCTGATGGGCGTGCGGGGTGGGAGGGTGGGGGGGATGCCTGGAGACCAGGTCCAGACAGCTTTGCTGTGGTTTTGGAGGAGGATTGTAACTGCTCCCCTCCCCTCTCCTGGGGCTCTGTGAACTCCATGGTCTTAGCTCCTCACCCCCAGGCCTTACTCATCTGGTCCCCATGCATAGAGGCCCCCCTTTCTCTTGTAGCTCACCCGTGGCAGCGGCACCAAACTGCCTGTGGTGCATGCACACAGTAGTCCCAGACCCCTCTCTCTTATCTCCACGTCAGTCATTCCATCATAAAATCCCAGGGTGCCATTTTCAACCTTTCCCCCAAAGCTGACAGCGTCTCACCTCCTCCACGGCTGTCGCCTGGACCAGGCCATGGTCTTGTCCCACCACCGTCACATTTCACTTCCCCCCTCAATGTCCAAAGGAGCTATTTTCAAGCAGCAGCCAGAGGTATCCTGTCAGGCAATGCCCCTTCTCAGCTCAAATGGCACTCCTGGCCTGTGGTTCCCACCTTATTCAGAGTCGAGTCCAAAGGACTTACAATGATCTGATCACTCTGCTCCTTGCCAACCACACTGGTTTCCTTGCTATGCCTTCAATACTGGGCAAACTACCACAGGGCCTTTGCACTGGCTGTTCTTGCTGCTTAGAACACTCTTCCTGCGGACAAGGGCATGACTTTTGTAAGGTCTCCGTTAAAATGTCTCCTTCTCAGAGAAGCCTTCTTCTAAGAGGAACAACACCCTCTTCTCCTCAGTCCCCTTCCCCGACTTTCTTCTTCCCGGTTCTCACTAGCACTTCACATCATCTGACATAGGTACACCTGTTTGCTGACAGGCCAGCGCTCCCCCACAAAGACAGAAGCTTGTTTGTCTTGTTCAAGGCTGTCTCCCCAGTCTCTAAAACAGGGCTTTGTACATAGTGAGTGCTCAATAAATGCTGAGGGAAGAAAGCCAGCTTCATGAGCAGCTCTTGCCTTTTGCCTTTTGGCTTGGGATCCTTCCCAGGTCTTTGTTCCTCCATCTCAGCTTTTGCCTCCCGCAACCCCGCCGCCATCCGTGCGGGAATTCTTTCTCTTTGCCGCGCCTCAGCCCCCACCCCCCACCACTCACTCAGCCTTCGCCCCTCCCCCAATATTAGCCCCGCCCCCAGGCTCACCAGCCTCCATGGCCAGCACCGTGATATTGTGCCAGCCGGCCGTCTCGCGGTCCAGCCCCTTGCCGGTCACAATGGCGCCTGTGTCCTCATCGATATCAAAGATCTGGTCCAAATCCGAGTCGCGGTCAATGGCGTACCTGAAGGAGACAGGGCGGGGCTGATTGAAAGTGCCCTGGCGCCAGGTGGAGCCCATGCCCAAGTTCACCCCGCCCCCCCTAAAAGAGGGATCACCTGCGCGGGAGACACCAGGAGCAGAGAAACCCTTTCCAAGACAGAAGGGATGGAAAGCGATCTGGGTTTGCATCTCTGCTGCACCGGCAGCAGTGTGACCGCGGGCCACCCTCAACCTTTCTGAATCTCGGTTTCCTCAGCTGGATAACGGGGCTAATAATTCGCAACCCTAGGTTGTGAGACTGGAAATGGGCAAAGTTCCTGCCACAGAGCTAACACTCACTGCATATTCGATTCTTATCCTTCCCTAAGAGCTGACCCTAGAACTGGGCTTGGGAAGGGGGCGGGGCTGGCACGGAGGGCTCGTGGGTGGGAACAGAGTTGCAAAGAATCATTCAGAGAATGGCAGGCAGGAATTATTCAGAGAATGGCCAACGGTGCCCAACGCGAAGAACGGAGAAGCAGAGGCAGAGTGTGGCATCGGCACCTGTGGGGTGAGGAATTCAGGGCTTGGACTTATCCTGGGGCGGGGGCGAGGGGAATTCTGAGCAGGAGAGAGAAGTCGGCCTGGAGGCCCCAGCCCGGGCACAGGGGATGAGCGAGTGCGGTGGCAAGGGGTCGGGGTTGGGGGGTGGGGGGTATGGCCGGCGGCCCCTCCCCGCCTGCGCAGCACGCGCGAGCTAATCTGCGGCTTTTCAGTTGCCCTGTGAAAAAGCCCTTTGTTCCGCCTTCTTCCCGGGCCTTTGTGCAGCGGCTCCCGGCCTGAAAGGGCCATGTCCAACACATGTCTCGGGCGGCGGCCCAGAGAGGCCCCGCCAGCTCCGGCCGCCGCTTCCCTGCGCTGATAACGCGGGCGGGGGCGCCTACAGGCTGCGCGGCCCACAAAGGCCTCGAACGCCAAGCACGGGCGCATTGTGCCGCGTGGACAAAGAAGCTTGGCAGGGCGGAGCTCAGCCTGAGCAGGAGCAGGGAGCAAAAGGAATCCTTTTCCCTTCTAGAGGGAGAAATAGGCCCAGGGAGGCCAGGGCACCAGAACGCCACCTGCTGGAGGCGCAAAGCCCCGAAGTGACTCTATAGTGGGACTTAGCAGCATTACAACGTCCCCGGGCCTCAGTTTCCTCACGGATTGAATGGGAATAAGGACACCTAGTGGGATTGCCTGCATCTGAGAGTAGTCAGAGCTGCCTTTGAATTCTAGGCTACTTACTCTACTTGTGTGACCTTGGACAAGTCACTGGACCTCCCTGGCCTCTGCTTGCTTATCTGGAAAAGAGGGCGCTCTATACTCTGCCACACTGGTATGCGTTAGAGGAGCTAATTCATGAGTCTGAGCATCCGCATAGGTGCCATCCTTTATTCTTCCCATAGTTACTGGGGTGGAGGCGAAAATGGTGAACTCTATAGCCAAATGTAAAAAGCTATGAGTATGGGTATAGTGGGCATTATAGTCTCCTGAACCCTCATCAACTCTCCTCCCTGTCTCTAAGCTGCTAAGCCCACATCCCCCGTGCCCCTAACCAACCTAGGTCCTCCTGACCTGGGTGAAAATGTATAGGGGGACTTCAGACCCAAGATGATATTGCCTTCCACTAGTACAGCACTTAATAGTTTATAGCCTGCTTTTCCTTTAGCCATCCTTCCATGCATTCCTTTATGCCTAGACATTAACTGAGTGCCTTCTCTGTGCTGCTCTATGCTAGGTCCTGGGAATAGGGCAAACGAGACACATGAGGTCCCTGCCTGGCATCCTGTGAAGCTGATGGGTTCTCCCGTTTTGCAGGTGAAGACACTGAGGCTCAGAAAGAAAATGTGCCAAGCTTAGGACAGCCAAGTAGGGTTGAGCAGGTTGTGTCCTGCACAAAGGTACCAGGCTGAAGGGGGAAATGGGGTTAAAGTCTACCCAGTGTTCAGCTTGCCATGTGTCCTAGCTGAGGGAGGATCTTCTCAAAAAGGGATCTTTTTCTTATTTATGCAAAGATACCATGTGGGCTAGTAATGACCCTGCTCAAAATTGCACAGGAACTGTCACAGAATTGGAATTTGTACCCAAATTTGGGATTCTCTACCCAGAATTCTTTTTTAGCTCATTGAACCGCCCAAAGCTGCAAAGCATGGAGCCTCAGGTTTCCTTTGCCCCCCAGCCTGGACCTGTCAGGTATTTGGATCCAAAGGAGGTAGAGCCAGACTGCCAGTGTCAGCTCAGTTGGAAGGAACCTCCTCCTGATTTTACCAGTGGGAGAACAGAGTCCAGGAGAGGGCCAGGGTCTGACACAGCCTGGGCTCCTGATCCCTGGGTCAGGACCGGGCATGAGGCAGGGCTTATGGGAGGAAGCCTACCACTTTCTTGCTTCTCCCATTCCTGTTTACATCTCTCTCCTCTTTTCTCTCCTCCCAATTTTTCTCTTTTGTTCCCTCCTGGAGGGGAAAGGGGAGGGCTGAATCTAAGTGGAGGCAGCTGTTCCCAAGGCCGTGGGGCGGGCCGCCATTAACCAGCAAAAGACTTGGGGCTGTAGGTCAGTGTGGCTGGCTGAGCCCAGGTGGTTTTGTTCCAGTTCAGGAAGCCAGCCAGTGAGTGGGAGGAAGGGGTGGAGGGGCGCGGCCTGGCAAACACAACCGGGGTGGGGGGGGGTGGCGCAGCAGAGGGGAGGCTTATGGACCTCACTTGTAGGTGCATGAGTTATGTGCCTGGTTGGTGTTGTGGGCGGAAAGAGTCTGTTTGCGACCTGAATATGTGAGTGGTGTGTGTGTGTGTGTGTGTGATGCTGCTTTGCTGTTGGAAAAGCTAAGGCTCGAGAGGCAGCTGCTTAGCCCCGGGTGTGGATCCAAGTCCACGATGCCCCTAACGAGTCCCTTCAATCTTTGAACTTTAATTTCAAGCAAAATGGAGATGATAATCCTACCTTGCAGGTTGCTGGAAGGATTAAACGCCTAGCGGGGGGATAAGGTGCCTAGCTGAGCTCCAGGAAAATTACTCCAGGAGAGAGAACGATTGTTACTCTAATTATTATTCAGAAATGTCTGGTAAGAGGGACACAGGAATCCTTCCAGCCAGCATGTGCCCAGGGGGCGGGAGGCCCCATGGCCCAGAATACGTCCAGGCTGAGAAGGGTGGGGGGTGGCTGTGGATCTAGAAGGTCCTGCTCCTCATTCAGTCAGCCAGGACCCCGAAGGCAGGGAGGGAAAATGGAGGTGTGTGTGGGTGTCAGCTAGTGTGTGGTGCGTGTTGTGTATGTCTGCGCACACTTGCAAGGGAGGCCCCAGATGGTGGCCAGGAGTGCGGATCTGGTGCTCATCTGCCTAGGTTTGAAATCTAGCTGTGTGACCTTGGGTAAATCACTTGATCTCTCTGTTCTGGTTTCCTCCTTTTAAAAATGGAGATAATAACAATGCCTACCTTATGGAACATTGGCGAGGATTGGACAAATAGTTACCAGTGGAACACTTCTAGCAGCGCTGGGCACCTGCTGCATGGCCCATGGATTAGTTCTTACGTTTTTGCCAGGTAAGACTTGGTGCCAGCCTGCAGAAGGCCTTTACGTGCATGAGCTCCTCCCGTTTCCCCAGGCGCTGTTATCACCCCCACTTCCCAGATGAGGAAACTAGGCTAAGAGAAGCCGGGTGCCTTCCCTGGATCCAAAGGGCTGTTTAGTGGACACCCATGTCTGTGCGGGAGCTCATCTAAGGGTGGGGGGTGGCTGTGGATCTAGAAGGTCCTGCTCCTCATTCAGTCAGCCAGGACCCCGAAGGCAGGGAGGGAAAATGGAGGTGTGTGTGGGTGTCAGCTAGTGTGTGGTGAGTGCTAAGGGCACCCTCCCGAGGGCCAGCCAGGCACACCTGCAGACACACACGTGTCAAGGTCAGGCTGGGGGATGTGGGGAGGGTCCTGCTTCCTGGCTTGGGCGTGCACTGTGTGGTTTCTGTCCACATAAATCTGCGCATGCAGTGCACACGTGGACATGATGGACACGGAAGGCAGCAGCCCTGTGAGGGCTCACGTAATGTACGTGCACCGCGGGCTGAATGACGCAGCCCCCACCTAAGCTTCTAGAGGGAGAGTCTCTTCAGATGCAGAAGGGGCTCCCCTCCCCCACCAGGGATTCCTCTCTGCTCACTCTACCCCATCTGTGATTCTTTCTCAAGTACCCACCTATCCACTACCTTAAGACATGTCCTCAAAACCCAAACATGATGCCTGGGAATTTGTATGTGATTAGTAAAGGTTGCAGATTTAAGGGTGGAAATGGGTGTCTAGGCCACAAAGGAAAATGTTTAACATCCATTTCCTGAGGGCCTACTATGTGCCAAACTAGCCTCCCTCCAACCCTGGGAGCATAGAGCACAGAGCCTAGAACACAGTAGACATTTAATACCTAATTTTTGAATGAATGATTGAGCCACGTATTATCATGATGCCCATTACAGAGATGGGAAAATTGAGGCCTGCAGTAGGTCCAGTGATCTTCCCCTGGTTCTACAGCTGAGCTGGGATTCCAACCCAGGTCTTCTTTAATTCCAGAGCCCACGTACTTTCTGCTGCATCCCACTGTGGGATGCTGGGAGGAAATGAGGGGGTTTGCTCCCTCTGCTCCAGTGTGGGCTTTGCTGGTTTTGATGTTCAAGGAAGGCCCACTAGGGTGTAGGGCTATGCTAGGCTCATCAGGGGCCTGACTCTGCAAGGCTGCCTAATCCAGAGATGGGCCCATCTGAGGACTCTCCTCCTTCCCTCTAAAGCTTCCAAGGCTTCCCATTGCTTAAGCATGGAGTCCTGCTTCCCACTTGATATCCAAGGTCCTTCGGCCTGGCCCCAGTACCCCTCTGTCCTCATCTCTGCCTATCTTGACATGAACTCATCTAGCTGATCACCCAGCTGCTGAACTTAACCTTCCAGATACCTGACTCTGTTCCTGCGTCCCGGCCCTCTCCCTCATTCCAAACTGGAGCACCGTCTCCCTCTGCTAACCTCACCTCTTCAGCCTTGCTTGGGGACCACCTGTGCACGATCCTGTGCACTGAGCACTCGCCCCTCCATGGAGGTCTGCAGTCCTCAAGCCCCTGCCTCAACCCAAGACCACTCAGACTTAGATCTGTCACTGGATGCCTTCACATGGGGGCCTTGCCTTCCTATTGCCCTATGTCTGATTCATCTCTGTGCCTTATGCACCGGGGAGGACACCTAACCACAGAGAGAGTAAGAAACTGGGGTAAAAGACCAGGAAGCTGAACTCAGGAAGCAATCATGGGTTAAATCATTCCTCTTCACTTCAAGCTAATTGTCACTGGGAGAGTCACTTCTCCTCTCTGACCCTCAGTTTCATCATCTGTAAACTGTGTGTGAAACCTCCTGAGGGGAAAAGGCAATAAAATGAGGCACTTTCCACTCTCCCCAGTTCAGGAACTCAGAAAAACTGCTTTGTATATCTGCACCTCTGTATTTCCCAGGTGCCCAGTGTGTTAGGTGAAATCCCACAGGATACCACTTAATGTCTTCATCTCCCGGAACACACCAAGCTGCCTCTGCCCCCAGGACCTTTGCACTTGCTCTTCCCTCTACCTGGAATGCTCTTCTTCTCATCTTTGCAGGCTGGCTCTCCCTTTCTCATTCTGATGGCAGCCCATCTGATAACTCCTGGGTTGCTCCACCCACAGCAGCCCCTGTCACTCCATTCTCTGTCTCATTCTTCATCCCATTCTCTCTATCCCATCTCCCTGTTTAACTCCTTCATGGCTCTCCTCAGCAATTATTTTGTGACTTGTGTCAATAAATGATTTACAACTCAATAACTATCTACCCCTAGGAGAAGGCAAACTCTCTGTGGGCAGGGATGAGGTCTTATTACCACTGTTTCCCCATTGGCTCAATGTGCTGGTGCTGACTGAGTCCACGACCTTGAGAACTCTGGAGCTGAGGATGCCAGCTGGGCTATGGACATCACCTGTGCCCTGCCAGGAGCCCTTCTGTCTCTCAGTGGCCCCTCGCTGGCCTCCTATTTCCATGTCTGTTCCCTGAGAGAGGGCGCTCATGCCCAGCTCTGCCCTTGGCTGAGTCATCTCCGTGTCCCCAGGCCTGGCTCTGCATGAAGAGGAGTTGGGTAAATGTTTGTGGTGTTAAATTGGACCTGTCTCATGCTCCTCACTGCCTCCACATCTGCGGAGCCCCAGGGAAGGGGCCAGCAAAGAGAGATGAAAGAAGGTGAGAAGCTGGTTTCAAAGTTGGCCCTTTCAGTGCAGATAAAAGCCAGAGGGAAGGGAAACCAACAGAGGGAGGAGGGAGAAGACTGAGAGGGGGTGTGAGCGCAACAGTGCAGGGGAGGGGAGTGCAGACAGGAGCACTAACCTGGGAGGTGAGGACTCAGCTCCTACTCTTGGCTCTCAACTCCCTGGGAGAGCCCAGGAATGTCTCCTCCCCTCCCTGGGCCTCGGTTTCCTCCCACACATGGGTGATAATCCCTTCCTAGAGAGAGAGGTCTGTGGCCTAGCTGGAGGCTAGGGGGCTGCTGACAGACTGTCTCCCAACAGCCAGAGTAGAAGGGCAGCAGAGGAGCTCAGAGGCAGCAGGACGGTTTTGGCAGTGAGGAGGGCAGAGGCAGCCCCGGCCCTCTGGCCTGAGTCTGAGCTCCTCAGCCTGCCCTTGAGGCCCACCAGACTTCACTTTCGCTGCCTCATCTCCTTCAGTCCACTGTAGCCATCATGGTCTGCTCTTCTCCAGGCACATCTATCTCTGCCTCTGTATGTCTGTACAATCTGTTCCTCTGCCTAGAATGCCTTTCACCTTGTATTTACACCTGACCACACCAGCTCAGTTCATTTCCTGCCTCCTTCAGGAAGTATTTTAAGACCCCTGAGGGTATTTCCCAATCTGGGAGCCTGTAACAGTTAGGCAGGATGGCATCTCTCTATCGTCACCCAGGGCTGCCATGTAAGATTGCACAGGCTGTGCACTGTACAACTCAGAGAACCAGTCACATAGATGATGAGGGGAATGTTACCCATCTGGAACCATGTAATGCAGAGATCCTCAAATTAACTTTCCCTCTCCTTCTCTTCAATGCTCAGCACAGAGCCTGTTATGTAGTTGGTTCAGGGATTACTTACTTATTCTGTACAGGGGTTTCTGGGAGGAAGCAGGGAGCTCAGGAGTCTCCTTCTCATCTGTCCAACAATGGCCCTCCCCTCATCCCTGACCTCCTCTAGATCCTTTCCGCTTCAGCCTTTCTTCCTGTCTCTTCTACGCGACCTTGTTCCAACTAAGGCCATAGTCAGGGACTTCCCAAACCTTTCCAGAAACACCAACAGAGCTGCGGTATTCCCTCCCCTCCACCCACTGGCATCCTTACCTGCTTGCCCCTCTCTCTCCCTGTCTTTCTTTCCCTTTCGGGCTTTCTCAGCAAATTGCCTCTGTTTCTACATGGTCAGGTAGATCCTCTGCCTCTTTTAGTTCCTCTCATAGTCTTTCCACTGGCTCCTTCCTTTCTCCGACCTCCTCCTCTCACTGTGGGTCTCTCCCCAGGTCCCTGAGCCTCTCTCTCTTTACTCCATTTTCCTCTGCTTTGATGTTTCATTCACTCACCAGGGGCAGTGAGTGAGTATCCGCTGAGTGCAGGCCTCAGGTTGGCCCTAAGGGTAAAGTGGTGAGCACACAGAATTCCCTGCCCTCATGGAGCTTATCTTATAGTGGGACAGACACACAACAGAGTCAGAAAACTATGTAGACAAAGGCCACTGAGCACAGAGTAACTTGAGGAAAGGGGATGTGAAGCATTGGGGCTAGGGGTTGGGTTGGGGTTGAAATTTTAGAAAGAGTGATCAGGGAAGACCTCCCTGAGAAGGTGACTCTTGAGCAAAGGCCTGGAAGAAGCAAGTGGACCAATTGTAGGGAGATGAAAAGGGGAATATTCTAGGCAGAGGGATCAGCAGTTGCAAAGGCCCTGAGGTAGAGGGAACTTGGTGTATCTGCAGAGCAGTGAGGAGGCCAGTGTGACCATGTGAGCCATGTGAATTAGGAAGGGGAGTCTCAGAAGGAGTGGTCTGAGAGCCTATGGTGAGGCCATATCTCATGGGTCTAGGAAGCATTGTGAGAGCTTGGTCTTTTATTCTGAGCCAGATGGGTGCCTTTGGGGGGCTCTGGGCAGAGGAGGGCCATGCTCTGATTTCCATTTGGACGGGATCAGATCAGTCTGGCCCTGGGCCAGTTCTAGATTAAAGAGGAGTTAGGCAGAAACAGGGAGACCAATGGGGAATGAGGGGGGAGTATCAGAATCCAGATGCAGATCTGAGTAAGAGAAAAAGGGGGGGCAGGATCAGCTGGTGGCAGCACAGGTGGAGAAGGTGGGGGTTTCTGAATATGCTGCTAAAGTGCGGATGGCAGATCTGCGGATGGACTGGAGGGAGGTGTGAGACAGGAGGCAGGGTGTCTCCAATATTTTCTGATTTCAACTGGAGGGTTGGGGTCGTTTTGGTGGAGGGACCTTGAGCTCTGTTCTGAATGTGGTGAGTTTTGGGTGCCTAGGGGAGCCAAGAGGAGCTGCTGAGATGGCAGGGTGAGCAAGAGAGTGGAATCAGGGGTCACAGGCATGTGGGTGGACAGGCCGACTGCACCGAGGGAGCCTCAGACAGAGAAGGGGACCAGACCGAGTGCTTTTCACTCTGTGGTGTCTGTGAAACCTGGGTCTCCCTCCTTGCCCTGAGTCCCCTCTCTATGATCATTCTTACAGGTTTCCTTTGTCTCTGAGCTGGATCTCTGCGTCCATCTCCCCCTTCTCTGCCCACCCCCCCCCCTTCCCCTCTGCCCACAGTCCGTGATGGTGGCGGGAGAGCAGGCAGCAGGCGTGGCCCCGGGCGGGGGTCTCACCGGACGGGCCGGTTGGCGGCGTCGGGGTCCCGCGCCGTCACCACGCCGACCAGGGAGCCCACCTGCGCGTCCTCCTGCACCTCCAGGAGGCCGGAGGGCGGCCGGAACTCGGGGGGCTCATCCACGTCGGTCACAGCCACGCGCACGATCGCCTGGTCGCGGAACGTGCCCAGGTCAGCAAAGCGGGGGTCCACGAACTTGTTGAGGGCCTCCAGGACCACGGTGTGTAAGGGCTGGGACTCGAAGTCCAGGCGCTGCGGGTAGGGAGGAGAGGGCAAGTGAGCAGGCCCGGTAGGGTCCGCGGGGAAAGGAGACCTCAGGGAGGTGGGCGCAGAGGGGCCGGGGGCCGGCCCAAGGTCACCATACATCTGCAGGGGCACTGGGAGTGGTGGGCTGCACCAGGTGGAGTGGCTGTTGGGAGACCCAGACCGACCCTCCCTGGTTGCTGGTGGTCAAAGCTAGACTGCAGGGAAGAGTCTTGTCAAGGGGCACACAGCTCATCAGGGCTAAAGGACCCTGACATCTAACTTCCCGCCCCCGAAGCACAGTACCTTGGGCATTTCATGCATTTATTAATTCAGGGAGCATTTACTGTGTGTGCCAGAGCTTGAAATACATTAACTCACCTAACCTGACAACATCCCTAAGAGGTCTGTTTTGTGATTATCTCGTTTTACACAGGAGGAAATCGAGGCCCAAGGTCAGTTAGCAGTTAGGCAGAGGTAGGATTTAAACCCAGGCGGTGGTACTCCCAAGTCCTGGCACTTGGCAAAGAAAGCGCACTGGATCTGCTGCAGGCTCTCTGTGTGTCTGTGGGCAATCAGTTTAGCCTCTCTGGGCCTCAGTTGTGTGGGTTAAGGAGGCATTTCACGGGTCCGCAGGCAGCATCAATGCATGTGAGTTGAGCCCTATAAGCCAGGCTGCCTGAGAGCTTTCCTTGGAAATCTGGCTAAACCCGCGCTGAGCCTTGCTTCTCATCAGGGAGTGCTCAGGGGTGACCTGATGAATGAGCTTGAAGGCTGTGGGAAATAGCAGTGGTGGGGTTCAGGCACCTCTGTTGCGTGGAGGGTTATCTGGGTGGCAAGGGAACCTTCCTAGAGACCTGCCACCGTGCCTAGAGATCCCCCCTTTTCTCTCAGTACCTCCCGCCCCCACCTTCCCCAGCAGCAAACATGGCCACCTCCTTCGTCCTGTTGCCTGGGAACTCAGGATGCAGGGAGGCAGGCCGGAGCCCGTGAGTGAGCGATGGGCTCTGGAGCTGGGTCATCAATCAGACGTGGGCTCTGCGCCCTGAGCCAGCCGCGCACCTCCATGGAGACACCTCAGGCACCACTGCTAGAGCTGGCGAGGGGGTGGGGGTGGGGTTAAAACAGGGATGGGGGTTAGGGGCAGGCTAGGGACTGGGGATTAAGAGCAAATGCAGAAGCTGGGCTTGGGGCCTGACTCTGCTGCCCTGGGATGCTGGGCCACATCTGGGAAATGGGATCATCTTCCAGAGAACAAATGGAACTCAGAAGGCCGAAAGCCATATAATGCTTAAAAGGGTGGATTCTTGAGCCAGGCTGCCAGGCATCACAGCCCCACTGTACTCTGCAAGGTGCATGACCTTGGACCTCGGATGCGAATTGTTGAATTGCCACGGCCTCAGTTTCTTATCTATAAAATGGGCAATAATAGTACCTCAGAGGGTTGTCATAGGGATTGATTAATACATGAAAAGCAATTGAAGGGTGTCTGGCACCTAGTACACACTTTAATAGCTATTATATTTTAATCTTCTGGGGAGTAGCTGAAGAAATGAGAGTCTTCTCTCTTTTCAAACCCTCCAGGCCAGGTAGAGAATAGGTCATTATGTGCCTCTTGAGTGAATGAAGGGCTGTAGAAGGCTGACGTTGCTGTGGGTCCCAGAAGGCAGGGCCCAGGCTGGTGGGAGCAGATTCTGATCTGCTGATGGAGACAGATTCTGGATGAATGGGAGAAGAAATAGCTGGACAGTGGCAAGGAGTGAGCATCCCAGCCTGGAGGCATTCAAAGGCCGACCATCATTTGCAGGCCAATGCAGGGGATTGACCTCTTGTGGGAGAGCAAGGCTGGAGTGATGGTCTCAGAGGCCTGTATAGCCCTGAGTCGCCAAACCCATAACCAAGTTCTGGAAGACAGATTTTTGCTTTTCATTTGAGCTCCATTCCCTTCCCTAGGGACCCCCGAGTTTGTTGTTTTAGCTTCTGGTTCCTGGGCTAGTCAGTAGGGGAGGAGGGCTGTTGAACTCAGGAAGGAAAGAGCTTGGAGTCACCAGACTGTGGTTCAAATCCTGACTCTGCCCCTTACAGGTGTGATTTTGGGCAAGCCCTTTTCCTTCTCTGCACCTCTGTTTTCTCACCTGTAAAAATGGGCTTAAGGACTGATGTCTCTTCAGAGGGAAGCATGAGGATTAAAGGAAATGATGAGTGTGAAGGGCATGAACTTGAAGGAGCACAGCGCAGTGATTCTGAGCACGGATCCAAATCTGGTTTGAATCCGGGCTCTCACAACCAGCTGTGCCACTTATCTTCTTTGTGCCTCATTTTCTCATTTGTAAAATAAAACTGATACCATCACGGTTTCCCCCAGGTTGGTCCTGGGTCCCAATCCTAGAATGGAGTGGGGTGGGGCTCTGTGGCATCTCTAAGGCCGCCCCTGACCCCGCCACCCTGGGTCTGTGCACCACCCCCCACCTCCTGGGGAAGCCGCACCTTCTGCACTACAATGATGGCCTCCTGAGTGTCGCTGTCTGTGGTGACCTTGAACACGTGGCCACCGCTGCCGCTCTCTTCCTTGAGGTGGTAAGTCATATCTGTGTTCTCGCCCACATCCGAGTCCTCAGCCTTCACTCGTCCCACAGCCGTGCCGACGGGGGCCGACTCCTGAATGCTGAACTGGTACATCTCTGTAGGGGACCCACAGCTGTGAACAGGAATGGGGCAGCCCCTACCCCAACTTTTACCACCTTTGGGGGGACCCAGATAGGCTCCTGGGGGGCAGTGTCTGCAAGGGGCTCTCAAGTGGGTGGTTCAAAGAGGAGGGTCCTAATTCTGACCCTGGGTTGATCTGTTGACTGACAGGGAAAATGTCTGCAGTGTCTGGGGCTTCAGTTTCCCTGTCTGCCCATGAGGCGTAGAGAGGAGCAAAGTGATTAAGGCTCAGGCCCTGGAGTCAGCCCTGGCCATGTTATCCTGAGCCTTGGTTTCCTCACCTGTAAAATGGAAATAGTGCCTTCCTGATGGCATCATCATTATTATAGTAAACTTAGTTGATGAGGCATGGAGAGTGCTTAGTATGGTGCCTGGCTCATGGTAGCTACTCAACAAATGGAAAAAATTATGGTGAAAGAATGGGGCTTCGGGGCATCTGGGTGGCTCAGTCATTAAGCATCTGCCTTTGACTTGGGCCATGATCCCAGAGTCCTGGGATTGAGCCCCATATTGGGCTCCCTGCTCGGTGGGAAGCCTGCTTCTCCTTCTCTCACTCCCCTGCTTGTGTTCCCTCTCTGGCTGTGTTTCTCTCTGTCAAATAAATAAAATCCTTAAAAATAAATAACTAAATAAGAGTGGGGCTTCATGTTGATTTCCTGTGGCTACTGATGTTAATGACACTGATTCCTTCATTCCCATGTATTTATTAAGCACCTATGATGTCCCACATGCAGTTTGGGCACTGGGGTTACAGCAACAAACAAGACAGACCCAAACCCCAGTTCTCACAGTGCTTTCCTCTGAACAGGCAGAGAAAGACACAAACAATCACATCAGTAAAACATGTGGTATATCAAACAGTGATAGGTACTTTGGAGAAAAATAAAGTAAGGGAAGGGGCATGGGGAATGCCGATGAGGGTATGTGTGGAGTTTTAGATAGGGTAATCAAGAAAGGCCTCACTGGGAAGATGACATTTTTGCAAAAGTCTGAGGGAGGTGAAGGAGTAAGCCAAGAAGATTTGTGGGAAAGAGCATTCCAGGCAGAAGGGACAGCAGGTGCAAAGGCGCTGAGGTGGGTGCAATGCCCAGTATGTTTGAGGAATGGCAAGAAGACCACTGTGGTTAGAGGGGAATGAGGTCAGATGGGACAAAGACGGTAACCTGCTCTCCCAGAGTTGAGGTTGAGATAAGAGTGATTTGCTAAATGAGGGGCTGGTGCAGGTGAAGCAGGGCCTGTGCAGCTCAGGATGCGCCTCTTGGAGTCCCCAAGGTCTGGAGACCCCTCGTGTGGAGTGGTGGCCTCTGAATCATTCTCAAATGGTAGTCAGAGGGGCTCTTTCTAAATCACACTGACTGGGTCACTCCCCCACTGTAATCCCTCCTGTAGCTCCCTGCTGCCCTGCCCTACAGGACGCTCGCTGCCTGGCTCCTGCCGACTTCTGCAGCCTTGGCCTCCTTCTCCCTGACCCCAGCTTCAGCCTGCCTGAGCTCCTTATAATTCCTCATCTCTAGGCATTCCCTCCATTTATTCTCCACTCTTGTGCTCCAGGGCCACCAAGCTTATCCCGTTGTATGGATTGCTACCTTTCCCTATCAGTTTCTGCTTCTTTTCTCCCTGCTCTTTCCTGTCTCCTCTGTCCGTGCTGTGAGCTCCTGGAAGGCAGGAACCGCATCTCTTATTCATCAGGCATTCTCCGAGCCTGGCAGAACACCAGACTGTCGCATAAATGAAATGTGTGAGTGACTAGGGAGTGAATGAATGAAAAGAAGCATAGGTCTACACTCACTGGGTTAACACAGAATAAAGAGTCCTACAACAGCAAGTGTTGGTGAGGATGGGTTACAATGGACACGTGCATTTTTTCCATGGGGGGCACCGTTGGACTTTGTTTAGGAAAGCTGAAGCTGTGGATATCCCACGAACCAGCTATTCTGTTCCAGTGTGTATACACACCAGGAAATGCGTGCAAACTAGCACTTGGAATTGTTCGCAACAACGTTCAGAGCAGTGTCCTTCATCATAGCCTCAAACTGGAAACAAACCAAACATCCATCGGTATAGAATAGATAAATGATGGGCACTGCGCAGCCATGAAAATGAACGCATTATAGCAATGAGCAACAACATACGATTTCATGAACATAATTTTAAGAGGAAAAAAAAGCAAGACACAAAGAGATTATATGGTATGATTCTGCTCATCTAAGGTTTAAAGGCCAGGTGAAATTAAGCTATAGTGTTTGGTGATATGGATGTAGGTAAATTGACTCTAAAGCAAAGAGGCGGTGATCACAACAGCGAATCATGGTTAACTGTGGAAGGAGAGGTTTGGGGGACAGTTAGGCTCAGGAAAGGCGCGTGGAGGCTTCTGGGGTCCAGGAGTGTGGTCTCTAGGAGGGTTTGCTTTATAGTTAGTTCCAAATGGGACATTTCTACCTTACACCCTTCTGTTGGCTTGCACACTTCACAATAAAGAAATGTTAAAAATAAAGAGAGAACGAATTGAACTAATAAACAAGAGTCTTCCTGGGGCGCAGGGTCCCCCTTCTCTGCTCTGCCCCACTGCTTCCCGCTCAGGGCCGGCATAGAGCCTTGCACAACTGGACAGAAGCCCGGGTGGCCCCCACCCCTCTACATGGCGCCTTAAAGCTCCCCTTCTCCACATGAGGAACCCCCCCAGCTCTGCACCCGGCTCCCTGGCGACACAGAGCTGTCTGGCGGCTCTACCCACCCCACTCAGAGCCAGGGCTGAGGCGCTAGGCCCCGATGATGGTGCGCTCTCAGCTAAGGGATTGGATTCCCTTATCTCGCGGGGGTCAGTTCCCTGTGGCGGGCCTAATGTGAGAGCAGCAGACCTCGAGTAATGACTCCCCGATAGGGATCAGCCCAGCTCCCTGCGGCATTTAGTCTTTGCCAGCTTCGGCGTCTTCCCTGGTGCGGCTCTGGGCCCAAGGCTGGACACAGGGGCTGCTGACAGGGAGATGGGGGACTCAGCCAGAGACCACCCCCGGTCCCCTATTGTTCCAGGGGAGGCAGAGTGAAAAAACCTTTTAATTCAGAAGCACAGCACCTTGCCCTCCGGGCTCATTGTGGGGACAGACCTGTCACTCCAGCCCCCTGCTTCTCCGTGCAGCATGGGCAGGCCTTGGCCTGGGTCTGGCCACAGCCTCTGTCTGCATCCCTCTGTCTACACCCCCTCACCTCCCAGCCCTTCCCTTTGCAAGCTTGGGCCAGTGGCAGATCACTTGGAGTAAGCAGGAGTGGGGTATGTGGGGGCGAGGAGGCGTGGGGGGAGGCGTGGGGGGGGCGGGGGCAGTGAGAGGCTGGGGTAGGTGGACAGATGGGGGCTCCCCCAGCGCAGGAAGCAAGGTGAGGGGTAGGCAGGTAACCGTTTTTCTTGACTATGTGGGAAATCAGACAACTTTGAGGACTTCCTCTGCAAGAAGCATGATTGAAGGGGCACTGGGGGGGAAATGGGTGACTTGGATGGATAGAAAGACTCAAGTCCCTCCTCCGTGGACACCTAAAGGGAAGCATGAGCTCGGTGGGCAGCTGGAAGGATGAACAGACACCCACAGTAGCCCCCCGGATGGAAGCCCAATGCTAGGGGTGCTGGGGTCTACCAGCTGGAGACAGATACAGCCATCGCCCTATGGGAAGGCCCCACTTACTCTGTGGGAAACGGGGTGGGTTGTCATTGACATCGGTGACCACGATGGTGACAGTGGTGGAGCCGGAGAGGCCACCCAGCTGGCCCGCCATGTCTGTGGCCTGGATCACCACCTCGTAGCGCTCCTGGCTCTCGCGGTCGAGGTCGGGCACGGCCGTCCGGATCACGCCTGCGGGTGAGTGAGCGTGAGGCCAGGGATGCGCCCCCTGAAGCTGCCGGCGGACGCAGGGACCCCTTCTCAGGCAGAGGCGGGCCTCTGGCAAGTTCAGGAGGGAAACGCCAAAGACTTGGCGTGGGGATGGCGTGGGTGCAGGCTCGGCAGCTCCACGCATGCTCATGCACGCTCACGCACGCCCTGCACACCCACGCACATGCTCCTGCACGCCCACGCACGCCCACGCCCATGCGCAGGCAGGTAACGTAGACTCAGACCTGCTCTTTCCTCTCCGTGTCAGGGCCACTCAGCAGAGCCCGGCTGGAGCAGCATCTTCGCTTTGAGTATTAACATAGGGAACGGGACTCACACCCACGTTCACTCACACTCACTCTGGAGTCACACTCACCTGTATGCATACACTAGGTATGGCTCACACACTTATGTAGAACAGACGTTAGAGCACACATGAGCTCACACACACATGCACACTCACAGCTGAATGCACACTCTTATTTTCACATGCCCCTCCCTGTGATGGAGTTGGTCCCCAGGCCCTGGCCCAGCCCTAGATTCTCTGTCTAGGCACCAGCTAATCACTGATCAGACAGCCTTTCATGCCGTTGATGCAAGAGGGGCAGGGGCAGGGGCAGCAGGAACGGGGGTGACTGCAAGATTAATTCTGCCAAGCGGAAGGCCGAGCTTCTTGTCTCCCTGCCAGTGGGAGACCGAGGTGGAGGGGAGAGTCGATGAGGCGTTCAGAGCCTCCCCCGCCACTTGCTCCAACCTGCCGAGTACCAGGTGGTGACAGGTGGTGCCCGGGGCCTGCACGCCAGGTGGAGTCATGCACCAGCAGCCCCATGATGCGCCCCATAAAACCCAATCTATGACTCCTGATGTCCCCAAACAGCCCCCAGGCTCCAATAGAGGTGCTAGAATGGGGGGAGAGGCTGCAATGTGTGCGTGTATGTGTGTATTTGTGTGCGTAGCTGGGGGAGCAGGAGGTAGGGCATCTAGGAAGTGGCCCTGCTTTTCTGGGATCTCATGGAGATGCGGAAAATGTGTAGTCTATCATCTAATCAAGAGTTGTACAGACCCTCCATGGGTGGCCTCCGAGACCCCTCCATGGGATCCCCACTGACCTCCTTTACTGAGAGTGATCTTCCCAAGGACGGAGGAGTCTTGGAAGCACATGAACTTGGCATAAATCCCGGATCTGCCATATTTTTGGTCATGATCTTAAGCAAATCCCTTCCTCTGAACCTCAGTTTCCTTATCTGGAAAATGGGACAACTGCAATACCTCCATACAGAACAGGAATGATCAACCTTGGCACTGTTGGCCTTCTGGGCGGGATAACACTACCCCCCAGCTGCCAGTAGCAGCGCTCTCCCCACCAGCCAGTTCTGGTCAGAGCAGGCCCTCCTGTAGCTGCCCCAACACTGGGACTGTGAGTGGGGTGCCCTTCTGGCCATGAGGCTAGGGCCCAGGCCTCCACTGGTCTGTCAGCTGAGGCTGTGCAGCCTTAGAGAGGGAATAGAGAGCAAGAGAAATCTAAAGAGCTGGGAAAGAGAGAAGGAGAGAGGGGAGTGGTCAAGCCAGAGAGAAATGCGCGCTCAGGAGGGAACAGTGAGAGAGGAACAGAGAACCAGAGACCTGGAAACAGATGAACGGGGAGGGAAAGAACAGAGAGGCAGAGAACAATAGAGACTGAGTGAACAGCCCTTCTCACAGACAGCAGAGAGACCCAGGGTCAGGAACGGGGGAAGAAAGATGGCGGAGGGAGGAAAGGAGAGGGCAGACAGACTCTCTGATGCTAGAGTGGCCACCGCCCCAGACGGATGGCCACAAGTGGGGAGGGGCCCAGCCGCACCGGCCATCCTGGCCGAGCTGTGAGCCATTGCCTCACGAGTGACCTGGCAAAGAGAACTACGTGGCCAACCCACAGGGTTATGACAATGAAAAACGGTTGCTGTTTTAAGTGACCATGTTTGGGGGCAGTTTGTCATAGAGCAGTAGATATCTGATGGAGAAATCATGTTCTCTGGCCTGTTACTCTCCTGGGTTTGGCTCAGGCAGCCACATCTCACTAGAGGCTCCGCTGGCCAGAAGTCCCAATAGGGCCTGGCACATAGGTCTAGCAGGTGGTCCTGGCTGTCAGCGGGAGTGTCTCCAGTCTTCAGCAGGCTGGGCTCATTTCCTTAGATTGTGGTGTTGGGAGAGAAGAGTGAAGGCTGCAAGGCCTTTTACGGCCTAATCTGGGACTTGGCAGATCATTTCTGCTCCAGATTCAAGACTCCACATCTCTGTCTCTCTCCCCCTTTAAGTAAGTTCCATGCCCAACATAAGGCTCAAACTCATGACCTTGAGAACAAGAGTCCCATGATCTACCCACTCAGCTAGCCAGGCATCCCTCAAGACTTCACCTCTTGGGGATAGAAGCAGTGACAAAGTTACTTTACCTAGAGGGAGGTGGGAGGAACTGAAGGCATATTCTGTTTCCTGCTCTGCTCTGCTCCCTACTCCCCCTCCTGACGCTAGGTGGCACACCCTGGGGGCTGGTGCCTGTCTCCCTGCTCTGGGGTAAAATCCCCAAATCGGCCCATGCAGTTGTGCTTGAAACCTTCTGGCTCAGCAAATTGTTTCATTCACTCATTTATTAGATGCTTACTGAAGACATACAGTGTGTAGGGGCCACGAAGTTAGATTTGAGGCCGCACAGAAAGGAGGGACATTGGAGTTGGACTGACCGGTTCAAGTTTTCTTTCCACCAGTTACATGCTATCTGACCTTGGGCAAGTTCTTGAGTGCCTCTGGGCCTCAGTTTCCTAGTCTATAAAATGGGGCTACCCAGTTGGAAGGCTTTTAAGAGAATTAAATGACACAAAGTTTCCAGCAGCAGGTATCACATTCTGGTGATACCATGACGATCCCGCCCTCCCCAAGTCCTGGACTGGGTACCCTACTGGCCTTGTTCATCATCTTACCTAGAGGGTCTGGCACACAGTAGGTGTTCAATAAACACTTGCACTGCCTGACCTACTGCCACAGACCCTCTGTCTCCCCTCTCACAGGCTGAGTATTATTATTTGTGGCTTCTCTGTTGGAACAAAAGCCCCGTGGGGGCAGAAACCAGATCTAGCTTATCATCCTGACCCCAGGATCTGGCACTTAGAAGGTGCTCGGCAAAGGTTTGTTTCGTTCATCCCGGGGAAACAGACTTCTCTGGCCCTGTTGAGAATTTTCAGCAGATAGTGTGGAGTCTCTGAGCGTGCCTTTCTAGTCTTGTGGAGGTGGTGGTGGGCGGGGGCTGAAAATCAGAACCTGGCCATGGCTCCCCACAGCCTTGTCCTCACCCATCACCCCCAGTTCCAGCTGTTATCCTCACCACCCCTGCTGTCCCCTCCAGATTCTGCAGAAGGGGCCCTGGAGCCCAAGTGATGCCTCATTAGCCCGCAAATGCCATCCCTGTCACCCCTGTGGGGGGCTTGCTGGCAGGCCTGGCCTTTAAAACACACAAGTTAATTCCTCCTCTGGCACTGGGCCCCATGGAGCCCCACCTCCTCCTCCCCGTCACACCTTCCTCCCAGGGCCCGTTCCGGCTCTGCTCCCTGCTATCTGCACAGCCAGAACAGACTGTACCTCGCAGCAGCTGCTAAATATAGACCCACATCAGCGGAGTATTCCTGGCTGGGGAAATGGAGCTGGGGCTGGGAATGGCACCCGGGCGGCTCCTGCAGTGGGACTGAAGCCAAAGGGAGGAAAAATCTGGTCCTTCCTGGGAGATGTCAGCAAAGACCCTCTCCGACTGAGAAAGTGGAGGACCCCAGGACAAGGACCTCATTTGCACTGCTTCACATGCCTTGCCTGGTGCTCACCCTCTGGCCTCTTGGGAACCGTTCCTGCCCTCCCCGGCTCTCCACGACCTCCCACTTGCCACCCTCTTCCTGACGCCTTGCAGCGGGGGGATGCTCTTTCTGAGAACCTCGCCGTCCTCTTCACTCTCTCAAAGTCTGGTCCTCCATCTGCTCACCCCTGCCATCTCCCAGACTCAGTCCTGGCCCCTCCCTTTTTTCTGTCTCTTCCTCCCTCCCTTTCTGGAAGGGGAATGAACTTGAAAGGCCCCCTCCTCCGGCTGAAGGAATGAAGGCTTCAGTAGCTTCAGTAGCAACAGGCAATCCCTTGGCAGGCTAGGAGGTCCCAGGGATTGTGCCAAACACTTCATACCCTCACTGAACCCTTGGCTCACGTCTCTGCCTAAGGTCACCTCCCCAGAAAGGCCTGCCCTGATTTCTTCATTGAAGTCTATACCCCTTACCCTGCTCTCTGTGTCTTCCTAGCACTTGTTGCTACTGGATGTTACACTATATGCAGATAGGCTTATTTTCTGCATTCCCTACTTGAATTCAAGCTCCATGAGGTTAGGGTCTTGGGTTTGCTTCCTGCCATATGCTTAGAGCATAGAACAGAGCCAGGACATAGCAGGCACTCGCTAAAGAGTTGCTGAATGAAGGAAGGAACTCTCCTGTTGGATCCTCACAACAGTCACTTGAGATGGGAATTATTATCCTTCTTATGCACATGGGAAACCAAAGTTTAAGGAGCCCCAGCTATTCAGAGAGCTCCGGGTCTATATTTCAGATAGCCTGCTAGATGGTTCTTTCCTTCTCCTCTTTCCTCTTCAGGCTGCTTTGGTTAAAATGGAATAAATAGGTCTGTACCAAATCCCATTCACTAATTCTTTTGCTCATGGTTTTCTTAATCGACATTCCTCCTTCTGTTTCCATGGATGATGCCCCTTCCCATCCCAGGCCCCAAAGTTGGGAACCTCCAGATTCTTCCCTCAGTCTAGTTCCCTACTTTCACCCAGGTCCCCAAGGTTTGCCCTTGGCAGGATCTCACTGTCATCTCTCATTCTCCCTCTTCAGCATCTCAAGTAACCCTCGCCACCAATCCTGTGTCATCTCTGGCTCCCTAACTAGATGAAGCAGGTTCAGGAGTCTGGGTGGGGGCCAGGGAAGGGCGCAGGCCTTGGTTGTCCTTTGAGGCTCCCTGCTGGGCACCCTAGGCTACTGAGTCTCCCTGAATTCAATCCCTGCCTCTGAACCATGCTATAGAGAGCAGCCCAAGGGATCTAGTTAAAATGAAAATCTGAGTATGTCACTTCCCTGTCTAAAAGTCATCAATGAGCCCAGAGTGGTGGTGAGGAGGAGGGGAAACAGGCGCCTTCCTATGTGGCTCTCGGGAGTATAATCTGGTACATTTCGGCATTATCTATCCAGATTCCAAATGCATGTGCTCTTTGACCCAGCTTTTCCACTTCTCGAAAATTATCCTGCAGATAAACTCACACAAGCACAAAATGATATATGTATGAGGTTATTCACTGTAGCATTGTTCGTTGTAGCAAAAGATTGGAAACAGCGTAAGTGTCCATCAATAGGGGACTGGTGAAATAAATTTTAGTGTATCCACAACAGCTGTTAAATAAAAGAATGAGGAAGCTCTTTAGGTACTGATATAGAATAATCTTCAAGATGTATTGTTAAGTGAAAAAGGCAAGCAGTGTGTATAGTGTGTGTTTATAGCTACCATTTGTGAAAAAAAATAAAACAAATACATGTACCTATTTTCTTGTACATGCATAGACTAGCTCTAGAAAGAGACCCAAGAAAATTACATTGGTTGCCTTGGGGACCCAAACTGAGTGGCTGGGGGACTGGAAGGGGTGAAGAATTTCCACTAAATATCTGTTTGGATTACTTTTTAAATTTTGAACCTTGAAATGTGTTATCTATTTTTAAAAACTTAATATTTTTCAAGTGAATGCGTCCAAGAATACGCTGTGTATACCCACTGGCTACCTTTGGGGCTGCAATTAGGGGATGAAGGTGAGAAGCATCTTTCTTTCTTTTCTTTCTTTCTTTCTTTCTTTCTTTCTTTCTTTCTTTCTTTCTTTCTCTTTAACATTTCCTTAATGTTAGAATGTTTCCTAAAATGTATTACTTTTGCAAGGAGAAAAAAATGACAAAGATATGTGTACGATAATACAATTATAACTGTGCTCATAATATGGCATCTTCAATCCGCACCCCCCAACAAATCAAACACACAAACAAAAACCCAAAACCAAGATCCATCATACACACAAACCATTATCCTTAGAATAACAGAATGACCTTTTACCCCACGCCCAGTTGTGCAACCTCTGTGAGGCACTTCACTTCTCTGAGCCTCAGTCTCCTGCTCTGCCCTCCCTGGCACTCTGGTAGGACCCCTCAGAGATGTAATCAGGTTCTAACCTCAGAGAAAGTGAAGTGGGGACTGTGTTTGGTCTGCGGGGGGAGGGAAAAGAAGCCAAGAAGCCATTCTCCCCTAATGGTCTCTGTCTCTTTCTAGCAGATCCTTAACAACTGCCCTTTGAACAGAGCTTTCACAATGTTGAAAGGTGCCCTTCACCAGCTGACCCCTAAGGGCTGCAGACACACTTGCTTCAGTTAAGCTCCAAGGACAAGAAGACCTCTTACTTGGGACCTCCGAAGTCCCCTTCAGGGTGCCCATGGTGGCATGGTGGAGGCATCCTGCCTTTTTGTTTCTCTGCCAGTATTGCAGGTGCTCCTCATCCCCCCCCCCCCGCCCCTCGCCAACGCCCCATCCTTTTCTGTTCCTCAGCCCTTCCGTCCTTCTACCGGGCTGACCCTCCCTCTCTGGAATCCTGGAACAGGTTAGAAGCCTTCCAGTTCTGTCCTACCCTCAGCGTTGTCTGGTTAGAGGGCTTCTAACGGACCTCCCCCCACCCTCTGGCCCCGTCCCTCCGTGCCCCTCTTCAGGTACTGCTTAGGCCCCGCCCATCCAACCCGGCCCCGCCCCTTACCGGTCTTGGGGTCCACGGTGAAGTGGTGCTCTCCATCCAGCATGCTGTACACGAGCCGTGCGCTGCTGCCGTACGTGGGGTCATCCGCATCCGAGGCCATCACCTGCATCACCGACGTGCCTGGACCCGGGGGACCAAGCAAGACGGGGGTCACCTGGGGCCGCTGTGCTTGTCTTCCCTACCCCATCCAAGCTGGAGGTCACGGAAGCTAGTCCCCTCACAGTCTCATCCCGACATGGACTCCCAACCCACTTCCTGATCTGGGGCCTTCCTGTGGCACAAGAGTGACCGTGGAGTCAGATCTGGGTTCAGATCTCCCGTGGGGGCCCCCAGCTGTAGGTCTCTGGCAAGGGAAGACAGCCTCTGAATCTGTTTCCTCTTCAGCAAATGGGGGATAATTCTAGCCCTTGGTTCTTGAGATTGAGGGAATGCACTTTAAATTCTCAGTGCAGATGGGGGCTCAATCTCAGCGGGTGGTGGCAATGGTCATCTTCACCAATTATGTCATCGTGGTCAGAGTTAGAGTCAGGACTGGAAACCAAGCACCTGACTCCCAAAGCAGGGGTCTTTCTACCCATCCCTGCCCCTCCTGATTTCTCAAGGGAATTCTACCTCTATTCCCTCCGTCCTTCACCACTCCTCACAGGATGAGGGCTGGGCATCCCAGAAGGGTAACCAAGTTCACTGGGGCTCAGAGACCTGCGTTTTTTTGGATCTGGGGCAGGAGGATGGCAAGATCCAGCTTTCCCTTTGGGAAATAGTTGGCTGTGGGTCCTGGTGCCCTCTCTGCCCCTCCCCCTGGGTGCTCAGACAGTTCCTGCCCCAGATACACACACACACACACACACACACACACACACACACACACACACACACTTCTTGGCACGCTCTGCACGTAGGCTGCTGGGGAGAGTATAAATTGGATAAAAGTCCATCAAACAGTGGCAATTAAGTTATTGATTTTTGACGCTGCCTCATTAAACTGGGAGCTTCTCTCAGCCTGTCCCAGAGATGGCTCTAATTTGACATCATGTTCAATTTGACGAAATCAGAGGTTGGCACGTGAGGCTGGACAGGATGGGGGTGAGGGCAGTGTGGGGGAGGGTTGGATGGAGAGGCAGGCAAAGCCTTCTGGTCCATCTGAACCTTTCAGAAAGGAGGGGGGTGAAGTAGAAGACCCAAGAGGGAATCTTGGGGACTCAGGATATGACCCAAGGGGATGAGACTCAGACATCACTTCAAGGTGATGCATTCTTTTGAGTGTCCTGCTGGTGAAGGGATGGGGCCCAGACCTACTGAGGTTCTGGGTGGGGTCTTCCCTGCGCTGGGTTGGACTTTCTGGGCCAAGAGGGCCCCATGCTGGGAAGTAAGGCCCATTCATGGCTTGGCTAGTGAGTGAGGCTCTGGAAGTGCTACTGCAGCAATTCTGCTAAGCCCAGCCGGCCACCCGCCTCTCCCGCCTCCAGCCTGGGGCCCTCAATCATTCTAGACAGACACATGTATTTATTTTTCACTCTTTTGCATTTCTCATTTCCCTCTCCATGTCCCCCTCTCAGCCTGAGCTTCCTAAACCAGCCCTGCAATGCGCCTCTCTTTGGCAGCTCCTGCTCCATGTCAACCATGTCAGGGTTGCCCAGAGAAGCTAGGGAAGGGATTTGAACAAGCCCTCTCCCCCCTTGATGCTAGGTGCCCAGGGTCTTCAACTCAGGGCCAAGGACATAACCCCGGGTGCCTCCTACTATAGAGAGAGGAAAAGGAATAAACTCCTGTAGGTGACCACTGCATGTTTAGCTTCACCAAGTACTTAAATTCATCATCACTAAACCTCATAGTATTTCCGAGAGGCAACATGGGCCCAAGTTACAGGCAAGGAAACAGGTCAAACAGGTAGAAAGACTTGGCCAAGAGCACTGAGAGGGGAAGTGGGAGAATTTGAGTCCAGGACTCAGAGGTCAAAGCCCTACTGGATGATAGTCAGCACAGGCAGAGTGGCTCTGGGGATGGTACCCCAGTGTACTGAATCACAATCAGTGATGACTCTGCCATTTACTAGCAGTTTGACCTTGGACATGTCACAACCCCCCTGTGCCTCAATTTTCTCATTTGTGAAATAAAGATGATAGTATTACCAAACTCCTGGGATTGTTTTGAGAATTCAAACAGACTTCCATGTTCAGCACCGAGGACAGTACCTGGCTCATGCTAAGAACTCAATAAATGTAGGTGGTTGTTGTCTCGGGAGGCATGGCATGCCAGTATACAATAACACAATCATGCCTCCCTCACAGACATACTGAAAAGGGAGAAGATACATAAAGCACCAGCCTCATGGTGAGTGCTCAATAAATAGTGGCTGTTGTAACTGTTATGAGAGAGGGTCTCCCTGTCACTCCCCTCTGTTTGTTCCACCCCCACCCCTTGGGCAAGGCACAATATCCAGCTGAATGACTCCCAGGGTAATGGTTGATCTCTCTCTCTCTCCCTCTCCCTCTTCCTGGCTGCATCCCAGGGACTCCTGCGGGGATGATGGAATCATTTCCCCAATCCCGGATTCTTTATTGCAGCCATTACAGTTAATGCCGACATGTGGGGATGGTGAAGGGTCAGTGATTCACCACTGGCTCCCCAGGCTCCAGACTCACTCCTACCTTCTTCGCAAGTCAGCAGATCCCCAGAATGGGCTTGTAGATGCTATGGGGCAACCTCAGGGTCATTTCCCCTCCATTCAGCTGTTCGATTTTATAATGACCATCACATCCACTCCCTCCTTTAGTCCTCAGTCCACTTCTATGATGTAGATGCAGTGGTATGTTGGTAAATGTTTAACCATTGGTACTGAGGGCTGGAGGGGTGGGGAGGAATGCCCTGCTTTGTAGTGTTTGTTGATTTCCATGGTGTAGAAACTCTCACCATGCACCAATTTTGAGCTACCAATGTGATATCAAGTGGCTCACAAAATAGAAAATCAATATTTGCCTATTGTGAGCTGATATGAACCAATACAGTACAATCCTGAATCATTCCCATTTTGCAGATGAGGAAACTGCTATGCACAGTGAAGGGTGAAAATATGAATTAATAATAAATACTGATGAAACCCATTATTACATATCATTATTTGAGAATCATGATAGAATATTTTTACTGAATAACTACTTTGTGCTAGATCCTATGAGAAGCCCTTTATGTATATTATCCCATGGAATTTATAAAATAAGCTCGAAGTAAGCTCTATTGAGATTCCCACTTTACAGATGAAAAAATGAGGCAGAGTGAAGTTAAGTAATGAAGTCATTTGTGCCTTAGTTTCCTCATTTGTGAAATAAAGGTAACATTACCGCCAAGCTCTCAGGATCACTCTGAGAACTCAAACAGTTCTCCATGTTATGAACCAAGAACAGTGCCTGGCCAAGTTCACCTGGCAAGGAAACAAGAGAAGCAGGATTCAAACGCAGGTCGATCTCAAGTCAAAACCCACCTGTGCCTGGTCTTATAAAGGGAGGGGGTATCAATAGGAGTAGAAGGAGAAGGTAAGTAAGAGAGGGAAGAGTCAGAGAAAGGAAAGGAGGGAAATGGCAAGGAACTGCATTCAGAATTTTCCCCGCCACAACTGGCAGAAGCTTCAACTTCCCTAAGCAGGGCTGGGATTGGCTAGGATGAGCTGTCCGCTGTCCGTGGTGCTACCAGCCAACTCTTCAGCTACATGGGATTAAGGACCCGTATCCAGGCCGGCATAGGAAGTATTGCCCAAATGATTCTTGGGTAAACAGGATCTCAGAGCAGGGTTCCACGTGGAATGTTAAATGTGGAAATGCTGGTCCTCGGAGAGCACAGAAACCAGTGTTTCTTACCCTGGATGCACATTAGAATCTCTTAGGAGCTTTCAAATAAAACTGATGCTGAGCCCCACCCCAGACCAATTCACTGTGGCTCTCCTGGGGTGGAGCACAGGCAAGCGTATTTTAAAAAAATTCTACAGTGATTCTGAAGTGCATCTCAGGCTAACAACTGGCCAAGCCCCTGATTCAACAGATGAGGAAACTGAGTCATTGAATCTCTGCTCAGTGACTTTCTACAGATTCGATCACTAGTAAGTGGTAGGGAAAGATTGCAATCCAGATCTGTGGAGCCAGCAAGTCACCTTCCCAGACTCACTGTGCCAGTACTGAGACCAACACCAGGAAGGAAGAATCAAGGACAACACATGAAAAGAAGTCAGCAGTGCTCCCCTCAGGAAAAAGCAGCATGAGACATCAGTCTCCTGCCAGGAGATGAGACTGGGTGGACTTTGGCATCAGAGGGTCTTGGGTTCAGATCTCACTGCTTCTTCACTCTGTGCCCTTGCTCAAGTCTTTCTCCCTGTTTGACCTCTTTCCTCACCTTTAGTCTAGAGGGCGCCCCTCTGCCTCCCAGGGATTCTCTGAGGACTACAAATGATGGATTTACATGGCTGGTAAAGCTGGGCATATGGCAGCACTCAGTAATTTACTCCTCCCCTGTCTCTCTGCATGGTCAGAAGGTCTCTGGGGCTGTACCCTTGGCCTGGAGTAGGAGAAGCCTGGGCGCCAGTATCAGGAGGGAGGGGGTATGCTCACCCCTCATCTCTGGTTTGTCTGAGTGGCTCTGGTTTGGCTCTGACATGGTTTGTCATGAAGCCAGAATTGGAACCCATGGCCTGGTTCCCAAGCCAGAATTGCTTCCTTTCTTTTCTCTTGTCCGCTATCTGTGAGGTCCAACTGCCACCCAGACTTGGGCTCCAGGAGGAGGCCCGTTGGCTCAGGGAGGAAGTGGTGCCTTGGTGAGGGGAGCTCCAGGACCAAAGTTATCCCAGCCTTCTCCTGGGCTTTGTGGCGGTGGGAAAACTGACCTGACTGGGCCTCAGTGCCCCTTCTGTAAAATGGAGATAACACTTCATGCTCCTGGCCTCCCTGGAGGAGGGAGGCCCTTTAATGAGATGAAAGAGATGAAACGTTTTGGAAAGGAACAGAGTCTTCAAATGAGGTGACCAAGTGTCATTATTATGAAGATGTTTGTAATTATTACCATCATGCCTCTTCTCTACCTCCCTTTGCTGCCCTGCTGGGCCTGGGGAAGCCCTCAGCTCACATTTAGCTTCTCAAACATTTATAAAAAATGAGTCCCACCCCCTGCTGCTGCCAGAACTGCACGGAATGCTTTCTATTAAAAATTAAAAACCACTTGTCGAGTTCCTGGGAACGTTCAGATTACACGGGAAACAAACCCCTTCTCAAACTCCCCCTCCCAACTCCCTCTTTGATCATCACTTATGATGCTGGCTCACTGGGCTGGCCTCCATAGCTTCCGGCCGCCCAGCCAGGGCAGTCTAATAATATGCAGGAGATGCAGGAACATGGCTGGGGGGTGGTTGTTGGGAGGGAGGGGTAGGAGGCAGGCTCAGAGACAAGGGACAGAGAAGGTAGCACTAAGATATGGGGCTATAAAGTGGGTCAGAGACAGAGAGACAAGGGACAGAGGGACAGGGATTCAGAGAGATGGGCAGGGAAAAAGTGGGAAAACAGATACCCAGACACACAGGAAGAAATTAGGACAGAGACAGAGATATGAGCATCACAGAGGCAGAGATACGTAGAGACAGGGAGAAAGTGGAACACAGAATGTGACAAAAAGAGGTAGAAATGCAGAGATAAAGTCAGAAAGTAGACTTATATAGAAATAGAGACAGGCAGAGATACATATTAAGCAAGAGGAAAGTGGGAGAGAGTGGGAAGGGGGACAAAGAGAAGAAGCAATTTTGGCTCAATGGGATAAGGGTGCCCTATGTTGCAAACAGGCTTCTCCAGATTCTCCAGTGATCTCTGGGACACTGTCCCCTCCCTTTCTCCTCATAGATCCCAGCCATGGACTCACCCGTGAATGTGTGTGGGGAGCCGATCTGTTCCCCTGAGAGAGAGAGAGGACTCTCCTACCATCCCAATTTGAGACCCTTAAGCTATTCTGTCCTTTCCACATTTAAGTGGAACCTTTTAGTAAGTAGTCTGGTCACCTTGTTTGTTTGGGACAGCAACATTTTAAATATCTGCTAGGGCATCCCTCTGTCTGTTGCAGAAAGCAAACATCTTTTGCTTATAATTTGCTTCCATTCAGTCACCCAACATCTACGGAGCACCCACTGTGTGCTGGACCCTCGAGGGCAGGATGGTGGCTCTGTCACCTTGGTACCCACTGCTATGTAGGCATAGGGCCAGGCTTAGAAAAGGTGCTTGTGTTTGTTGAATAATTTGTTGATGGAAATGACAAAGAAAGGCATGGATTCACTCTTCACTGTCCAGGTTCCCTGGGCCACGGGGACTCCTAAGGGCCAGGGCCTCTGCTTCTCCTTCCCACCTCTCCCACCAGAAATCTCCTGTCCTGACCCCCCTGATCCTGGGTGGTGAGAACCAATGCTGTTGCTAGGCAAGGAGATATTGCACATATAGATCTTCCTGGACTTTAATTAAAAACATCTTTAGAAGTTGTCTCTGCTGAGGCCAGCGATTGATTCCTGGCTTGGGCCTGAGGGCTGCTGAGCCACACTCTCCCTGCCTGCAAATAGGACAATCAGAGGCTCCCAGCTTGTTGCTGCCCTCCCCGAATGAGACCCTTGGGGAAACACACTGCATCCCGCCTTTCTCCTTTCCTCCTTGCCCTGTCCTCCGCCAAGCACTGGATTCAGCAATCAGATAGTGTGCTCTTCCAATGTTATCTCCTTTCCCTTGTGAGTCTCCATTTCTGCAGCTGTAAAATGGGCGTGTTAACATTTGACCAGAGAGCTCCCAGGGGAATGAAATGAGATCAGGGATGATGTGAAAGTGCTTTGCAAGCTACAAAGTCCTCGTGCATGGCTGTTGCCCACACAAGCCAAAGCAAGTGGCTTGGGTTCTGCTTCTGGGTTCAGGGACCAGTTCTGGCTCCAACTTTTACTTTGAAAACTCAGGCAAGTTACTTTATCTCTCTCTGCATTTATTTCCTCATTGGTTAAATGAGGACAGTAATACCCGCCCTGCTTATTCCCCAGGATTGTTGAGAATAAAGGGAAATAGCTCTGTGAAAGCAGTGTTGGCTGACAGCTGTTATTTAGTAAATGTCCCAAGAAGTGCGGACTACACTACAAAACAGCCCTTTTCTGTCTGTTAGAGATGCTGCTCACAGAGGAACTGGAATACATGGGAACCCTGCTCTGGTAGAGCCCCTGCCCATCTCCACAGCCCATTGAGCCCCAATCCCGTGGTCCAACAATGCTAATCCTATGCCAAATGAACCATCCTGTTCTCTTGCCTTTACTCACAGCAGACATCACTAATCGATTGTGTCATTTTCTCCTGAGCTTGAATGGGGGGAGCTCAGACTCCTTCTCAACACAACCCTATAGTCACTACCATTGATCAGAGTTGGCCCCAGAGGTGAAACTGATCTGCCACCACTTTAAGGTCAGGGGAGCGTCTTGCTCATCTTTACATCCCCACATACCTAGCAAAGTGCCATGTACACAGTAGGCACTAATACATATTTATTGAATTGAAAGCAACTGCTTATTTTTTTTATCCCTTGGGGCTACATATAAAGTAGGTGCTAATAAATGTTTGCTAAGTTAGGTGACTCATCTTTGCAACCCCTACAGAGCCAAGTACACTGGAGGCCTTGTACATAATGGGTGCTAATAAACATTTGTGGATTTAATTCAATTACTTATCTTTACATCCCCTGCAGTGCCCGGAATAAAGTCGTGGCTAATAGATGTATGTTGGATTGAAGTTCTCATTTCTGTACCCTCATCAGTGCCAAGCATATCTTCTTATACATAGTTGGCATTAATAAGTAGGTAGAGTTGAACTGGGCATGAAAGCCCTGTGAAATCTTGCTGTCCACTGGTCAGGTCATGATACTCATGGGAAGGGGTCTGGTGCCCCCCAGATTAGGAGATTGTCTAGTCTAACTTTTTTCTCTCAAATCTCATTTTCTTGTTGGTTTCATCTACTCTTAAGCTTTAAGTTCCTTCTCTCTGCTGATGACTTTCAAAATTGTATCTCTGACCCTGATCGTGCTCCTGACCTCCAGATTCAGAGACCCAACTGACAACTCCACTCAGATTTCTAGTAGACATCT